>CM031374.1:13997516-14302069 GCA_018208015.1 Medicago ruthenica | reverse complement strand
GACGCAGTCGGAAGCGTAGGCTAGCAAGCTAAACCTAGGTTGAAAAGAAACAAGTTTGCAAGCGACAAACTTGTGAAAATAGGGTTCCGGAATCCACCAGAAATTGAGAAAACTCTCTAAATATTATTGATTGAAATAAAAGTTGCCTCTTAGGCTACAACCGTTAAGCTTAAATAGGGAAATAACAAACCCCTAATGGGCAGAAAAATAACAAACTGAAATAAAACAAAAAAATAACAAACTAAAATAAAACAAATAAAATAACAAACTGAAATATTAAAAATACTATAAAAACCCTCCTACATCAGACTCCTCCACTTCTGAAGAACTCGACCCCGAGTTCTCATTCTGATAAAAAGCTTCCCATGCATGTTGACTCCTAATGAACAAGAGACCCCTCCGGGTCCCATTGAGTGAAAGGCAAAGAAGTTATGGAAAGCAACTGTGAAACACAAGTAACCCAATAAGTGTGAGGCATTAAATATTCCAACCTTGTTATATGAGTAACAATTAATGCCAATTGTGTGAGAGAGACATTTTGACTCGGACCTATTTGTTGGTTCTTATACAAACAAATCCCATTATCAAACAAACTTTCCTTGCCATTCAACATACGAGGCCAGCTAGAATTTGGGGTATACTCATAGACCAAGAGCATGTTATTATCATTTTTATAACAACGCCAAAACCTGCTAATATTCTCTTCAAGTTTAATATCCTTGATGTCACCACTAGTTTCCAATTCTTGAAGCCCATCCTTGATTGTGAAATGAAACTTCACTCCAAACATGTGAGATATCACAAGATATTTAGCAGCAGCAGTAATATCACAAAGACGCAACACCCAAATTAGACTATGCAATAGTGGCAGAACTTGCTTATAATGGATAAAGATATAGCTTCTACCGAGTTGTGACATTGAAAGAAAGTTCACAATTCTCCCCATGGGTTGCTTACCAATCAACACTTCATTGCCAACAAAGGAATAAGGACTGAAGTTACCATTTCCAACAATGTTTTCAGATGTTGATGTTCTTACTCTTGATTGAGAAATTAATGAATTTTCATGAAATCCGTGTTCTATTATTCCATCGCCCGCCAAACACTTTCTGAATTTCCCTCCGAGTTTTCTTCATCATATCTACCTTCAACAAATTCTAAATTTGAATATTCAACGCTCTTCGTCAGCTTCTCTAACTTTTCTTGAGTGAAGATGCTATTTAATACACCAAAGTGCAGTTCAAAAAATGGAAGCCTTGAAAGAATGCAGTAACATCTCTGAGTGGTTAATATATAACGTCTTAAAGAAGAGTGATATGGTTGCTTATCAGAAATCAGAGACATCAATCCAGAGAGCTTTTGCACTAGTTCTTCAACAAAAACACAACACCCATAAAGTGTTGACAAATCCATTTGTTTAAGGTGTTCCTGCCCGAAATTTTTTTAATTCATCTCACTCATGGAAGGGGTTCTCTCAATAGCTCGAACCTCCAAGCCTTCAGGGAAACAGAAAGAAAGAAGATCCTTGCATTTAAGAGGTAGTCGTTTTTCTAGAGGATAAACAAACAAGACCTGAGGTTCATAATGGGTTCTACACGAGATCGATTCTGACAACCAAGTGAACTTCTCAGTTTACCAGATCCTTCAGCTTTTCTATCAACAAATTGCTTATGCAGTTCTTGAACATCACAATTAGGGTGAAGTCCAACAACCACCATGCTTTCAAACAGCCACGAGGGCCCCTTCCACGATCTATGACCCTCTTGATCAAGTTGGAAAGAGTCACAAGTGTTCCTTTCAATGGTGAGTGGTGGTGAGTCGATTTGCCTTGGATAAACTGAGTGTTGTAGCCATGGTGGTGCGAGTGGCGGCGGCATAGCGGAAACTAAGTCCGGTGGATCTTTTACTAATAGAGTTGTTCCAAAAAGTTTGAGAGTTCGACAAGGTGATTCTTCTGCTTCTTTTGCATAAACACTTTCATCGGTGAGAATCTCGAGTTTCAGAAGAGGTTTCTCGTCAGGAGTTGAATCAACATCTAGCCTAGTTTCTTTCTTTGACGGCTTTTTGGATTCAACAGGCCTGAAAACACTTGCTCGGACACAACTAATCGATGATATCGGAGATAAACTTCCATTTGGTGTATCTGAATCGGATGAACCAAGGCTTTCGGAACCGAGTGTAGATAAAATCAATTTCTTTACTACCAACCGCCCCAACTAGCTTGCAAGGATAAGGGTGCATGTATAGGCTTACGTTTTGGTCTAGGAGGAGGAATTTCAGTTGATTCCTTGGTGTTTGTAATGTTTGCACTCGTGTCACGAAGACCAGCAGTCTCCTCCACTTTTGAAATTCCTGAATCCTCAATAATTCGATTGTTTCCACCATGTGGAACCCTAATTGGTCCACCTCTCCTGTTCGGATTGTTTTTGTTGTTGTTGTTGGTGATGCCATCGACTCTAGTTGTCAACACCGCCATCTGATCTGTTAACGCCTTGACCGTCGCGGCCAAAGCGTCAAAGTACGCCTTTGTAACAGCTTGATCTCCCATGGTTGATCACGTTAGGAAAAGAGCAGGAGGAACCAGGCTCTGATACCAAATGACGCAGTCGGAAGCGTAGGCTAGCAAGCGCTAAACCTAGGTTGAAAAGAAACAAGTTTGCAAGCGACAAACTTGTGAAACTAGGGTTCCGGAATCCATCAGAAATTGAGAAAACTCTCTAAAATATTATTGATTGAAATAAAAGTTGCCTCTTAGGCTACAACTGTTAAGCTTAAATAGGGAAATAACAAACCCCTAATGGGCCGAAAAATAACAAACTGAAAAAAACAAAAATAACAAACTAAAATAAAACAAATAAAATAACAAACTGAAATATTAAAAATACTATAAAAACCCTCCTACATCAATTACTCATAATTTTAGACAATTCATGATAATAGAATATTAAAAGTGGTAAAAACATAGATTTAACATCATCTTAAATCAACATTCAATGATGATGCATTGAGAAAATACAACGAAGATTTCAAATATAATTTTAACATAACAATCAAATACAATGGAAGATTTAATAACAGATATCACAAAGTGAGTTACCAGCGAGAAAACACAGCGAAGATTGGCGATAGATGATGCAGATCGATGCGAGACGGTGTGAATCGGTGAGAGGAGACAAAGAGAAAGAGAGAGTGAGTTAATTACCAGCGGTTGCAGTTGAGGTCGCACATTGATGCGAGACAGTACATGGATCTCAGTTGTTGTGTGGAGGTGGCAGTTGGGGCGGCGAGATGTTGATGTTGAGGTCATAGGCGGTGGAAATTGGAGTCAGTTCCATGATCGTGAGAGATATGAAAATGAGTGAGATGAGTTCAATGATCATGAGAGAGAGAGATGAAAATGATTTAGAGATTGTGCGGGGATTGAGAGAGGACCCGAAAGAGAGAGAGAGAGAGAGAGAGAGAGAGAGAGAGAGAGAGAGAGAGAGAGAGGAGAGAGAGAGAGAGAGAGAGAGAGAGATTTTTGTATTTAATACATAAAATGAAAGCAAACATCATTTAAGCAAAAAACGTGAGTGGCCTTAGTGGTAAAAGTTGTATGTGATACCATGTGCAACCCGTTCGAATCCTTGTATGTCTTTTTTTCACAAAAATTAATTAAGCTCGCCAAAAGAACGGGATTAAGGTTAACCAGAACTAATCTACATTTAATATAATAAAGATAAAGATTAGACACATCTTAATAGAAAAGTGTTATGAATATTTTGAACGGGTATTTAATTCCTAATAAGCTTTCTTCACCTAAGTTAATGTCCTTAATTTGTAAGTTAGTGATTTATTATGTTAGACCATTACTCCATTAGTATGCTCGTAACTTATAAGATTGGTGGATTGGTGTCATCTATACTATATATAAAGAAAATAACATGTTTAGACTCACTTTTTCTCTTTCTAAAATTGCCCTCAACTTTCAATACAAATAAAACATATAACAATAGATAAGAGTAATTCAAATATTAAAATAAAAGTGTAACACACATGATATGAGTATATATATGTTCAATTTTTTCTTTTATCCTTTAAAAAGTGTAACAAACAAGATGAGTATATATATACTTACTTTTTCATTATTCCAATTATACCCTTAAACAATTTTTTCTATTATAAAGATTGTTGTTGGTGTCATTAAAAAAAAATAAGAATTTATATTATATTTTTTTGTTATATTGTGGTATCACTGAAATGGATAATCATGGTTAGTTTGATTTGTTATAATTTGAAAGCAACAAACATTTATATTTTTAGTTTTAATCAAAATCAAAATTTAATAAAATCGTTCATAATTTTCATACGTTAGCGCAATAAAAAGAGCAGAAAGACGGGCACGTTCGCTAGTATAAATAAGACTTATATGTCTTTTCTCTTTTTTTTTCGTCTCCTTATATCTTATTAATCTTTCGGTAGTCTACAATGTCTTATTTTTAATTTTTGATTAATTTCATAACAATATTGACTATTTTACAGTGCTATTTTTCATTTTGTCCTTAGGATACCAATAATAAATGATATTCCTCGACGAGGAAAATATCAACATCAATGATGCAGACCTATCTTAGACTTTCAAGACAGCATTGCGTAACATAACATGGAGGAAAAGTGTGAAACAATAACGCAAAGAAATAAAACGAAGAATGAAGAAGTAAAAACATAATAATAGATCAATTCAGACATGGCATTGCTTGGCCATTTCCGCAAATCTACAACTATCATAGCCGACCTCTTATTTTACAAGCAACATGTTAGGACTTAGGCCATTGATTCACAAATTTTGTGATGAGGTATCAACTCAATAATTAAGTGTTTGTGTTGGTAAAATTTGGCAAACTCAAATTTGAGGAACACTTGCTTTATCACAAACGCAAATAATTTAGTTAGGAACACACACAAATGGGAAAAAGGTAAGAGAAGAAACACTTAAATAATATATTATTTTAAAGGATAACTACGTAATCATTTAAGCTCATTAATCACTAAGTATAATCACTATGGATTAGTTTCGGTGACCTAGTTTAGTTTCTTAAAAAGGAAATCACTATGTATAATATTATGTATAGTCATTGATACAACTGTTCAATAATAATAATTTCATTGATTTACAGATTTATTTTGAATATGTAAATAAACAATAAATTATTGGGAGATACAAGTAACTGTTTTTGGCAGCATGGGCAAGTGGTGATTTGTTTGTTCTCACCCAATCATTTTCATAGCAAGAAATCTATACACTTTAAAAGACCAAAACCTTTGCACACTTTTTCAGCCTGTCTGGAACATGAACTAAACGACGCCGTTACGTTACGGTCTCCACCATTGTCACTCTTTTCAAACTTCTTTGGACATGTAAAAAAGTTCCTTGATCCAATTTCCCTAAGCTTCTCATTTCTATCTAAACCTGCACCCATAAAATAAATCAATATCCCTCCAACAACAAATAATAATTAAATAATTCACTTACTTGAAGTATGAAAACTAAAATTGGAAACATAACTTACTTTCTAAGCTGAACTGAGAGTAATGGAGATCAAAGCAGAAGCTTCATTCGACGGCAAGATTGGACGGCGACCTTCTTTAACATACAACCGTACAGCCTCCGCTATCAAATCTCCAACCGTCGACTCCATCGACATTAACACTTGCACGGGACCAAGGCTGCCCATCATAGTAACCTTAATGAGTAACTTGGGTGGCTGTCTCGGAAAAAACTCCGGCAGCGGAGTCGTCATTGCCGCACGCTTCCTGTCCTGAACAAGGTCCGGCATAGTTTTAGGCCGCCGGAGTTTTGCACCAGACAGTGTTACAGAAGTATGACCATGAAAAGAAGATGATTTCTCTGTTAATCTTCCTCGCCGGTGAGTGTCCACATGGCTGTTACGGTGGTTTTTGACGTTTGACATGGTAGGGGTAAAGTGGTGTTTTCAACGTTATCTGAAATATCTATAGTGAGGAAAATCAAGTGTTGGAGAAGATGAGGTTTGGTTTTGTGGTTTATGGTTATTGAAAGCTATCATAACCAGACAAAGCGAGAGTGGGAATTACGAATGAAAAATGAACAAGACTTGAAGTGTGAGCCTCTGACTCAGAGAGTGGCGGTTTATATATATATATATACTAGACTCTAACCCGTGCGATGCACAGGTTTTGTATAGCTTCATATATAACTATCAAATGACTATATTATTACTTTTATAGTTATATTCAGTATTATGTTATCAAACTATTTCAAAAAGTAACAAAAGTAAAAGATGGACTGCAATAAAAATGACAAATCAAAAGAAAAAATATATACAAAAGCTAGCACCAAGAAATTGATCCTAACCGCAAAAGTTGTTAATCGAAAGAAAAAAATAAGGAAAAGGAATTGTTATTTAGTAACCGAAGAAAAAAAAAAAAAGGAACGTTACGTGGTAATTGAAATAAAAAATAATAATAATAAAAAGGAACCGCTAATAATGAAAAGGAACTACTATAAAAAAAGGAATTGCAATGGCGTTAGTGACTTTTAAAAACATGACATTTTCATGTGTTATCTGATTCAATTCCTTGCATATTTTTTTTTTCATAAAAATTAATTAGGTTCGTCAAAAAGGGTGGTGTTATGGTTATTAGGTTCAATTGCAAGATGGTGAGAGAGATGAAAGTGAGTGAGAAATGATTTAGGAATTGTGAGATTGAAAGAAAGAGGACCCGAGATTTGTGTTGAATACACAACATTGAAACAATCACATGTCATAAAAACATCAGTACCTTGGTGGTAAGAGTTGTGAATTGAAAGCATGTGGTACCTGGTTCGATCCCCATCTGAAGTTTTTTTCATAAATTTTTTTAACGAAAAAGTAGGGCTAATCATTAGGGTTAGAGCAACACTACTTAACATTTAGTATGAAAAAAAGAATAATGAAGAAAAAGCTAAAATTCACACAATCACATAACAAAATCAATAATTTTCAAACCCTAATGTCAAGGATTCGAAATTAAACAAAATTCAGACAATCAATATCAACATTGGTCATAATTTTTTGTCAATTCGATGAAAGATGGTGTGAATCGGTGAGAGAAAGCGAATTATCGACAATGACATTTACGGCAGTCGGTTGTTGGTGAGGTGGCAGTTGCGGCGGCGGCGTGAAGTGTGTGGATCAGTGAGAGAAAGTGATTTTCCGGCGGTGGCAGTTACGACGGCATGTGTTGTTGAAGTGGCAGTTGCAACGGTGGCGGGATGTTGTTATTGGGGTCACCGGCGGCGGTGAAAATGAAGTTGAATCGCATGATGTTTGTGAATGACGTTCAATTCGTGTTCAAATGATGTTGGAATTCAGGGTTGTGAGAATGACTTAAAGTGAACTCGCATTTGTGCTAGATATATAAAATGAAAGCAATTATAAGTCACAAAAACCATTAGTGATCCAGTGGTTACAGCTGTGACCTATTAGAAGTTGGTCTGTGGTTCAACTCTCAGCAAATCTATAAAAATGAAAATGAAAAGTAATTGCTATCAGAAAAGGTACCGCCAATAATGAAAAGAAACTGCTATCGAAAAAAGAACCGTCAAGGTGTTAGTGACTTAAAAAAAAGGCCTTTAGGATTGCATATCCATTTTAGAAGCAATAATATTTCAATAAAAAACATCAATACTTTGGTGGTAAGAGTTGTGAATTGGAAGCATGAGGTATCTGGTTCGATCCCCACCAAGAGTTTTTTTCATAATTTTTTTTCAAAACTAAAAATTAGGGCTAATAATTAGGGTTAGGGCAACACTACTTAACATTTAGTATTATAAAAAAAAAAAAATAATGAAAAGGAATTGCTAAAAAAATGAAAAGGAAATGCTATGTAGTAACTAAAAGAAAACAAATAATGAAAAAGAACAGCTATATTCCTACGGTAAAATCTCTCTCCATGTTCTTCTCACTTGTCTCCTTGCTTCTTCTCTCCACAACCCTAGTTTTCCTTTGATCTCTAATCTTTTCTTGTTTGTTGTAACCCTAATTCTCTAATGCTCTCCTCTATTTATAACCTTTTAACTGAGCTAGATTTCTCTCATAACTATTTAACGGGTTTACTCTTCAATTTTAAAATATATTATTAAGTACAAAAATATATTAGATTTAGTACAAAAATATCTCAAATTGAGTACCAAAATATATCATATTCAATATAAAAATAGTATATTAGATTTAATTCAAAAATATCTCAAATTGAGTACCAAAATATATCATATTCAGTATAAAAATATATTATTGAGTATTAAAATATATTTCATATCACAAACCAAAATATATTAGATTGTGCATAAAAATATTTTAGCAAAACTTGGGGACTAAGAAATCACTTTCTAACAGGTTTGCTCTCCACTATTTACACCTCCTTTTATCCTATTTAATTAAAACACTACTTAATTCCTTCATTCAAACCCCCCTTTTTATAATTGCCGTAGATATATATAAAAATATATTAGATTTAGTACAAAAATATCTCAAATTGAGTACCAAAATATATCATATTCAATATAAAAATAGTATATTAGATTTAATTCAAAAATATCTCAAATTGAGTACCAAAATATATCATATTCAGTATAAAAATATATTATTGAGTATTAAAATATATTTGATATCACAAACCAAAATATATTAGATTGTGCATAAAAATATTTTAGCAAAACTTGGGGACTAAGAAATCACTTTCTAACAGGTTTGCTCTCCACTATTTACACCTCCTTTTATCCTATTTAATTAAAACACTACTTAATTCCTTCATTCAAACCCCCCTTTTTATAATTGCCGTAGATATATATAAAATAAAAGCAATTATAAGTCACAAAAACCATTAGTGATCCAGTGGTTACAGCTGTGACCTATTAGAAGTTGGTCTGTGGTTCAACTCTCAGCAAGGATTTTTTTGCTCTCCACTATTTACACCTCCTTTTATCCTATTTAATTAAAACACTACTTAATTCCTTCATTCAAACCCCCCTTTTTATAATTGCCGTAGATATATATAACATTTATATATATATATATATATATATATATATATATATATATTTATATATATTATGGTGAAAGAATAAGTGATATATTTTTATATGGTGTCAAATTATATTATCAATTTTTAATTGTTCAAAACACAGCTCTAATTTCTTATGTTACGTTACTTTAATTAATCAAATTTGTTATCTACTCTCTTTGATTACTATTGTAAACAAAAAATCACTTTTTAAATTCATTGATTAATCAATATGTTTGATCTATATTATAGACACGATAACAATTAGTACGAAACACAATAACAACGATATTTATCATGGTTTTTGCCTACTATTCAATGAATACGAGTTAAAATGCTCACCCATGCATTATTAATATGCTCTATGTCGTCGTCGCTGATGCAACCGGTGGACCTTCATGTCATAGTCTCCTTGACTACATATGGATAAGCCACTTGCAAAAATAATGACCTTCATCAGCGAAAACCTTTGCTTAATTTTCATCTGTATATATTGACAAAGTTATAGAAGTTTGAAAATTCTTCTGCAATTATGAATATCAAAATGGCTGTACATCATGCTTTTGTTTTTATTTTTTCTTTTATATTTTGATTCCCCTTATTGTTATCTCATTTTTATTTAGATATACTTATGTTACTTCTTTTTTAATTTTTCGTATGTTTTCTTTAAGTAAATATTATTTGAAGCCTTGTCTTGACACTAAGTGTGTATCTATAATCTATCTCAGCTACAATTTGAATGTTTATTTTGTCCAACAAATAAATTGTTTTTGTTTTTATTTAAAATAGTCTTGTGGCAATTTACACATGATAGGAGTAGAGAAGTGAAGAAAAATGCAATTATGAACCCAAACCCCATCATATTCATCTCTTGATTATTTAACCCTTTGAATTATATATATTTACGAGTCACAAATAGGTTTCTTTGCTCTTACATTTATTTATTTATTTTATCATCTTAGTGAACCAAAAAAGAATAAACTTAATTACACTTTTTAACTTCAAAAGAAGTTAATAACTGGATTGTGGGATTTTAAACCATTTTTTTAGTGATTTCGGTATCTTATGTTTTTACAATTTGGATTTGGTAGTCCGCCCACCAAAAATTCCTCCCAAAAATTGTTGATGTGATAACATTTATTGGTATGTCACCCATCTCTCATAGCCACCATGACTTTTCTTTAAAGTTAAAAATTAAAAACGCCAAAAAATGTCAAATTTTTTTGAAATCCTAACTAGGGTTTTTATTTGCTTTAATGTGTATGAGCTGATGTTTGACGTTTTTTATTTTTAATTTTAAAGAAAAGTTGCACGGATTATGAAAGTTGGATGTCACGTCAATAAATGATATCTTCTCACTGTAAATATAAAATTAACCTTAAATCAGATTTTTATTTTCTATTTCCTTTTCTCACATGTTTCTGTTTCACTTTTTTTTTTTGTGTTTACATAACCCAAATATAGCGTAACTATGATTTTTTTTTGGATAAAAAGGCATTTGTTTATTCAAATTTATACAATTATTGAACATTACAAATTCAAAATCACTAAAAATGAAAAAAGATGAATATACGAATACATTCATAACATTCAGATTAATAACATATAAAGGTAAAATGTCTATAAATATGAGAAAGCCTATAAATATGATGAAACTAAAGTGTCTGAAATACTCATGCATTTGAATTTGTAATCTTGAAAACAACAAAGTCATTGATTGAAGTTGTAATACACTAAATCAGAACCAATTTGTCAATATGAACCGAACAAACACCACAATATAAGAAGGGAAAATAAAACAACATTACAACAAGACGGAAAAGCAAAACAACATCATATTAAAACAACGAAATCACAAAAAAAAAAAAAGTATTCACGAACATCATTTATTTAAACAAAATGAAAAAAAAAAAATTAGAGGAGTAGTTTTGAGTTAAAATTAACCTTTAACCACCTCTTTTGAGTGGATAGAAAGAAAAAAAAGAAAAAGTGTTGTCTTGTGTGGCTGCTAGGTTTAGAGAAAGAGGTTGAGTTATTGTGTACAAGTTCAAGATTGAATACTTGAGAACAATATTGCCTTGGAACTTTTGCCAACATCAAAACAAACACTACACTAATAGATGTGACATTTACGCAACAATGCATCAAGCAAGTTGCAGTATCTTCCCTTAAATAATGTGGCAATAAATATACATTTACATTAATTATTATGCGGTATGCCTTCCGTTCGGTGTTTATTACAATGATGATTAGTCTTCAACCAAAACCATACTTAGGATGTTTACAAATCATAGAAAGTAATGAATTTTATATTGCGAATTCAATCAACCAAACTATGATTTGCAGTGTATTTAGATTTATTTGTATTTTGAGTCATGAGTCGGGGAATATCCTAATCAACCATGGTTCTGGGTCCACATAATTAAATGTATTGGCAAGTTGTCTAGTTGGTATTTGGAAGCTGCCTAGAGGACCCTTGTGATCGGTACACACGTTTTGATGCATATATTGGGAATTAGCCAGGCTCTGGTTTCTTGACGCGATGAGACTTTTCAGGACAGTCTACAACACCATCGTGGATTACTGTATTTGACTAAGGGCACGTTTGGATAAGTGCCTGTTTGTTTATCCAGTGACCTACCGCTACCGCACGTTTTGATCTATTTTCACCGTGATTTAGAAAAGCTACTAGTTGTAGCTTCTTATCCAACGTGACTATTCACCGTGATATTGTAAGCTTCCAAACACATGCTAAGCTTATACAAAATAGCTTATGCAAATAAATAATCTTTTATGTATTATTTATATGTTTGTCAATATAGCTTATGAAAAAATAATTTATGAAGATACACTTTTCGTTAGTGAAAACTTATAAATTAATATAAAAGCTTATTTATTTGCATAAGTTATTTTTCATAAGCTCAAAAATAAGTCAATCCAAAAGGAACAAGTAAGTTTGACATATTACAATCAAATAACTTTGTGATAATTTTGACAAAACTATTTTTCTTAATCTTATTGTGTTTTCCATGTCTCTATTGTTTAGTTTTTTTGTGTCAATTAATAGAATAATTGATGTGCCTTTCTCATTATACAAAATGAAGAGGTGTGGAGTCATTATTTACTCTCCAAAATACACATTTCGTTTATTATTTTAAGCAAATTTTTTTTTTAGTTTCATTCAATAAATGATGTATGTGGTCAAACCACATACATTTTTTAGGTTGTATTGAATGAACCTAAAAAATAGTTTTTTGCTTATAATAGACAAAAAATTATTTTTTTAGTTTCATTCAATAAATGATGTATGTGGTCAAACCACATACGTTAGGTTTATTTATTGAATGAACCTAAAAAATGGATTTTTGCTTATAATAGTGACGGGGTGTAATAGCTATTCAATATACATAAATGTATTACTAAAAATAAGAGATATTAATAACGATACAATGAATTCCTTCAAAACAATAAATAACTAGGTATATAACCCGTGCATTGCACGTGTTTGATTAGAATACGTACTTGAAATATTTTTACAAATAAGAAAATAATAATTGTGATAATGTTTAATATTGTTATGTTTAATATTAATTTATATTAAATATTTCATCATTAATACAATCATTGAAATATTTTTATTGATTCGAAAACTTCATTAATACATAAATAAATTTCAAATAAAAAATTAAGGGTCTATGAAAGATATTATTTAAGTGTTATATGTACTTTCAACTACATAAAAATTTGCAATAGAAATTCAATAAATTTGAATCTAATTGATGATAATCTTTTGATCAAAGACCTATACTTACATGGGCTACTAATTTTCATATGCTTCTCTAGCATAAAGGATCCAACAAAAGAAAAAATGGAAAGTTTCCTTTATCATCTTCTTATCATTCCCATGAAAAAAATAGTCATATACACACAGAGAGCAATACAATAGGAAATAAAGCTAAAACAAATAAACTAACAAACATTACATAAATAAAAATCCGAGCTACAACGTTTGGCCAACCTAAACAATAAAGTAAGTTGAGTCAATATCCTTCCAAAAAAAGCAAAGAAGATCAAGACACGTGTGAAGAGTAAGAAAAAGAAACAAAAACTATCATACGTACAATTGAAGAATATAACCCAAGAATTGCTTGGTGAAAGTGATGATGATTATAAACACAATGGTCATAAATAAGACAATAATAGAGTAAGAAAGAGTAAAAAATATTACATAAATAAATAATCGAGCTACAATATTTGGCCAATCTAAACAATAGAGTAAGTTGAGTCCATATCCTGCAACAACAAAAAAAAACAAAGAAGATCAAGACATGTGTGAAGAGTAAGAAAGATAAATAAAAACTATCACACACAATTGAAGAATATCACCCAAGAGTTGCACGGAGAAAAGATGACCCAAAATCACATATTTAATTTATATATACAGTGATCATAAAATAAGACAATATTATATAATAAAAATTACAACCGATCAATCTATTAATTTTTTTTCCATTAATAATACAAATGTGTGAGCAGTGGCTAGTTACAAAAAGATGAGTGGTGGAGTGAGCAATTTTACCTTGACGTTAGAATTTTTGTTTTATTGATACTTTTTTTAGGAGAATTTATTGATACATGTCATGCGTTGTGATTATGAGTATATATGAAATGATAGATTAAAAAAATCATCATTTTTTTTTGAAAAAAAAATAAAATCATCATTTAAAAGCAAATAATATAAATAAAAACCATGTATTGTATAGGGAAAAATACATATGAGTAGTGGAAGGAGCTTTATAAATGAATATGATAGAAGGAGTTTCACAAATTAATTGGCAGTTACATAACTAAGAAGTTTATAAATGAATGAACCATATTGTAAAATATAGTGGGACAATGTTTAATTAGAGATGAAAAGATTCTCTAATGGGTGGCACTGTGCGCACCTCGTTTTTTTCCTCGGGAAAAAGACGCGCAGATTCCTCCGAGGTCGTCCTCGAACGCTCGGAGGGTGCCTTTGTGAAGCCGCCACCAAAGTTTTTGTGTAAAGGGAACGTTGATAAACCCTTAAGTTTTTTTTTGTTGTAAAGGGAAACGATAATAAAACCCTTTAGACGATGAGGATAAGGATTAGGTCATCGCAACCATTATCGGGTTCGGGAGTCGGTTACGCGAGGGGAAGGTATTAGCACCCCTCACGTCCGTTGTACTCAACGGGAACCTTCTATTTGGTTAAGACTTGAATTGCTTTTTAATACTTTGCGTTCATGTTCACTTATGCTAAAAATATAATAAGGGGGGGAAAAGAGATAAAAACAAAACGAAAGAAAAGAAAAAAAGGTTTTTTTTATTATTGTGCTTGACAAGATGTCGATCTTGCTCCTACGTATCTCCCGGTAGTCGGAGAATTCAAAGCATACGTAGTTCTTTGGTAGAAAAACGTATGTGTGTTGGTTGATTTTAATTGGACGATGTTTTAACCGAATTCTTGCGATTAAACGTAGCTTGTATGCTCGCACTTGGAGACTTATTAAGCGTTCGTTCACGAATCACATTAGAATTGTTAAAAGTTACGTCCGTTAGGGTAGAGGGTTGAATTGGCCGCTATGGGACCAAGGGAGGTACAATGGACTCATACAAGTCAAACATTGACCGAGTGGACTCCGAAGAGTCGGGCGATTGAGTCTAATGGCCAACGGGGGACCAAAAGGCTTGGATTGACCACAAGGGGCCAAGATTTGGTTTGGTTAGGGTTGTACATATTAAAAGGGAATGACGATTGTCCGAGCGACGAGACATACGTCACGCATTCGTACAATCGGGGCGATGGAGAGACATACGTCACACCATCCCTTTTTCATTCATGTTTTTGGATTGAATTCTTTAGAAATCCCAAGGTAAGTCAAAACATTTGGTTTGAAAACCCAAAATGGGAAGGTTTAGCAAATTTGCTAGAAAACGCGCAAGTTCGTCTCATTTTGTGAAAATGCGCACATTACCGGTGTATGTTCATTTTTGAGTTTTGAACATCATGAACAATATTTATTGCTCAAGTTTAGATTGAAAAGCTGAACATAGCTTGTTGGTTCATGTGGTTTTGAAAATTTGGGAACATAACTTGCTTTGCAAGTTACCCACAAAATGGCTATACGAACTTGTGATTTGCCAAAATTAAGCAAAAACCTTGTTATGATTTGAAGAACATGGGTTTAAAAACTCTTTGGTTCTGAGCTCTGGGGCTAGAACCTCAAAAATTGGTTGTTTGGACACAAAAACTCAGGTTCTGAGTTCTGTCATGGTCGCACTGCGACCATGACTTCGCACTGCGAAGCATGCGAAATTTTGGGTTCAGAAGCTGTTTCTGAACATTTGTTCAGAAACAACTTCTGAACACACTCAAGACCTTATATATGGGTGAAAAGCTTTGAGTTTTTGGGATGAAAAAGGTTGTACAAACCAATTTTGATGTTTTGAAAACCTTGGGATTTCTTTGAAATTCAAAAGGGGTTTTTTAGGACCAAAAGGTTTTGAGCCAAAATAGCTATGCAAACACAATTAGAAATGCAAGATAAAGAGCTTAGTAACTTACAGAACTCCTTAGCAAAGCTCCAGCTGCACTTGGCTTGATTTGGTTGAAGGCTTTCACAAAGGTTTGAAGATTTGTGATGAACTTGAACTTTTGAAAGCTTTGTGTGGATGGATTGTTTCTGGTTATTTGTGGAGATTTGTAGGTTGAAATGAGTAGAGTTTCTGCTCTTTGAATGTTGTGTTTTCTGTCTAATTGTGAGTGTTTGTAACCTTGGGCATTGCCTTGTATTTATAGGCCAAAATCAAATCTTTGTCATCATTACACAATCCCTTGATTCAGCTGATTTGTGGCCAAGATCAAGCTGAATCCCTTTGCATTAAATGCTAATGGATAGAGGCAACCCTGCCTTGTGCCAAGGGGCAAGTTCCAGCTTGATTTCAGCCACAAATTCAACCTATTCTAGAAGGTAATGATGAAGAACAAAGCTGATTTGCAAATGGCTAATGCTTGGGGATCAATCCTTGCAATCTCAATGGTTGGTCAATAAAAACGTGCACTGTATTGTGCAGAGATTGAGGGATGAAAAGGCTAAAATTGGCTGGTGTGAGAGGGTGAAAAGCTGCTGCAAAACAGAGTAGGCACTCATGGCTTTTCAAGTGAGAAAATCCAGCTGGTTTGACTGGTTTTTGGGGCAGCAAGCAGGAGGAAAGTCCTCAAGCAGGTGGCTGGCAACCTTGTGGTGGTTAGCAGGTCACCTGGGAGGGGCTAGAGCTGCCCAAGGGCAAGCCCACTTGCTTGTCACATGCTAGGTTGGAAGAAAAAGCTTCTAACCTTGGCATTAATGGCAAGTCTTTCAACTCTGGCTTTGCTTGGCCCAATTGGCCATGAATGCTACTTAAAAAAATTATGGAAGTGATGTGCAACAAAATCTGGAATTAAATCCAAGAAACCAAAAATCTGCAGAAAAATCGCAGACTTCGCAGTGCGAAGTGAGCTTCGCATTGCGAAGTCCTCAATTTTGAAAAGTTGACTTTTCTGTTGACTTTTGTTGACTTTTGACTTTTTCCCCTCTTTGACTTTTTTGATTTTTGGTTTTAAAATGCGCAGGACAAAATTAGGGTACTACAGCTGCCCCTACTTAATTGTGTCTTCGCATAGAGTGCGTGAGTGCCGAGGGCATCTCATGAACTCTTTGCGGAGATCAATTAAGTAAAAAGAAAAAGAAGGACCCGAATTTTGTCCTTCGCGAAATGCAAATGAAAGGGTTGGTAGGGGTTTGATCGTATCCAGCCGCTAACACTGGAGGTAGATCCACTGGGGAAAGAAGGTAATCTTATCTAGGCGTTGCTTCTAGAGGTCGATTCCTGAGGGTGGTGATTTACTCTAGGCACTGTCACTAGAGGTGGAACGTTGATGGAGGTGATCTACTCTAGGAATTGCTTCTAGAGGTCGATACCTAAGCTAGGTGATCTTATTCAGGAACTGCTTCTGAATATCGATTCCTAACGAGCTGTGATCTTATTCAGCCGCTAACACTGAAGGTCGATACACTGGGGGAGGTGATCTACTCTAGGAATTGCTTCTAGAGGTCGAACAATGAGGTAGGTGATCTATTCTAGGAATTGCTTCTAGAGGTTGATACCTAAGCTAGGTGATCTTATTCAGGAACTGCTTCTGAATATCGATTCCTAACGAGCTGCGGTCTTACCCTAAATAGGTGCCCCTGGTTGAATGTTAATGGATGTTGGTGAATAAGTGATACTCACTGGAGGATCCTTGTTGCAGGTTTTATGAAATGAAATGCATGTGTATGAATGGTTTTAAAATATGCATGCATGAATAATGTTAGTTGGGTGCCGAGCAGAGTCGGTCTTTGTTTGTGGGTGTGTTCATGATAATTGGGCTTTCTCTTTTTTTTGTTTTTTGGTTGGTCGGTTTGGAAGGACGAGGTCCTTTGCCTACATACCCAAATGGGATCAAAACCGGTGTAGTTCGAGCCTAAGCCCGAAAATTTGTGTTTTTTGGTTGATCGGTTTGGAAGGACGAAGTCCTTTGCCTACATACCCAAATGGGATCAAAACCGGTGTAGTTCGCCTATAATGATTGGACTTTTGTTTGGGGTTGAGACTCCCTGGGGAGTATCAATGAGGTTGGCTTATGGGGATAAAGGATCATTTTGGAAGCATGATCGATATCCAGCCTTGTTTGGTGTTTGGATGCTTAGGGTGTTTATTGGGGAATTTTGTTCCGCTTGACCCTTGGGGTTCGATGAAACAAGATTAGGTCGGCAAGGTAAAAAGTGGACCGGTACTAACATTCGGTAATCCTTACAGAGATAAACTCTCAGGGGAAATATTCACATACGGACAGGGTAATACTGCAATAATTGATAAGGAATAAATACCTCGTGGGGATTGTTAACCCGATGTGTAAATCGTGCTAGACTGCTTGAGGAGCGTAACCGATAGTTCTGCTGGGGATGCTTGTGCTCTGGTCGGTCATCCTCGCTTGAATCGTCCCTTCAGGCTCTTGATTCGATGGGGATATTCCAGAAATCCCTTTAGCAATTAAACATGCTTGGCCTGCGAGACTTATCTGCTTTATGCACGTTTTTTTTTTTAAGTATTCACAATTCAGAGAAAATGGGGCTTGGTATTACTTATTCAAAAACATAAAAGATTCCACGTAATTTTTGCTTTGGAAATATATACACTATCATAAATGGAAATTTCGACAAAAGTAAAAGACTTCGCTTGGGAAGAATTTCGTTAATGGGGGAAGTGACCTGCCCCAAAGGTGTAGTTCCTTTAATCGTGTTTGGGATTGCTGATGCCAATTGGGCCTTTTGTTGGGTATTTGAGGCATGTCAACGGCAATTGGGCTTTTTGTGAATTGCGGGGAGAGTACCAAATATGGTTGGACTTTGAATGATTTGTGCACCGGGTGCAATCAGGTTTTGGTTAAAAAGGTGGGCGCCAATGGAAATTGGGCTTTATTACTAGGGATACCAATGAATATTGGGTTTTATGGGGGGGGCCGAGCGAGGTCGGGCTTTTTGATTTTGGTTGATTCATATGAAATTTGCGCACGCAATTATATGCCCCTTATTATTCCGAGATTGTACTGAAAAAGTCGAAATAAATACCACACAAAATCATATTGTACAGTTCAAATTAATAACATGCTTATTAATGAACCAACCTATCACTCATTTAAGTAAATAAACAAATTGAATATTAATGGTGAGGGTTTATGAACACTCATCGGGCAATTTTGCTAACATTCCGATCGAGTTATATGTCCATCCAATTATTGTTTCTTAAAAACATGAAAGCATTGATCAAAAGGTCTTTAAGGGTTGTAATTTGGCTGGGCTACAAAAGAAATGTCATATGTGGGGAAATTGAATTCAAATAGCCAAGCAAGAGGGAACATTCTTTCTAACTTACCCCTTTTCTGGTTCAAAAACAGTCTTGGTGAGTCACAAATGCTTTTCTCCTTGATCTCGACAAACTCCTGGATTTTATCGGTCTTCTTTTCTCTTTTCTCTTTTTCTTCTTTTTCTTCTTTTTCTTGGTTTGCTTTGCTTTTCTTTCATTTTTTTTTTTTTTGGTCATCAAGATCAATTTAAGAAATTCAACATTGCTCGACTTTCACATCCTTCCCCTTTTTTTCAACTCGTTTCAGTATGATACCCTATTTGAATGTTCCCTCCTCTCTTGGCAAGGGACATTAATCATGATGTTTTAAGGGTTCAAAAATTGAAAGGAAAATATCAGAATTTAGTGACGTTTTAACTATGAACTGAAAATATTTTTTACGAACTCCGGCAAATCTCATTAAGCAGTTGAGCTTATGAAAGTTGGCAGTCCATAGTTAAAAATTCTGATTTGCTAGGCTCAAAGGGGTTTAACAAATACTCACTTCTCACAGGGTGGGCTATTTGTGGTTGATTGTTTTCTCTCTTTTTCAAACAAATGCCTTGATCATGTCAATACTTTTATGCAATTAAAATCAAAATTCAGATTTAACATAAAAAGATCGAGCTAAGCAAAAATGTCGATCTCCTGCGTATGTATTATGATATCTTTGGGGATTCCTCACATCTGGCTGGTTCTAAATGGTTTATAGAACAAACATATTAAATAACGTGAATTGTATAATATAATTTGGTGTGGAATATACATTCTCCTTTCAACTATTAATCAGGGAAAGAAATAGGAAACATGCATTTTTGCTTTGCGAAAATTAACCACATTTACCATTACCATTCGTTTACGGTTAAAACTTTGGCTTATTCGGTTGCGGAAAGTTTCAAAATTCACACATATTAACAAATAGGCATGATTATGATGCAAACGCTAAGTAATAAAACAAAAGTACTCGAATAATAAAGCGAGAGTATCAACATAGCTACAAAGTACCAAACAAAACGGAAACTCTAACAGTGTACGAGAAAAATGACATAAACATGAACAACAAAATATGAGAAGTCATAAAAAAGGTCACTCAAGGAGTGAAAGCCTCATCATCCTCGGTCTCCTCATCCTCGTCCTCCTCGTCCTCATCCTCCTCATCACCTCCTCCCTGGCCTCCGGCCGCTGTACCACTGCCTCCAGCCTCTGCATGCTCTGGCCTATCCCCGGGCCAACGACCATGAGCCGCGAACATCTGGGGTGTCGGTATCTGATCATCGGGATCTGTCGGCCTACCCAGCTGCCTCTGAAGACGATACATGGAATCATGCATCATAGTCATGTATCGATGGGAGGAAGCATTCTGCTCCAATATGAAAGTGCAAGTGCGACAGTCCCCTGATGCTGGTGGAGGTCTAGGCCGTGGCTGCTGTGCCCTCGCTCTCCGTCCCGTGCAGTGCCTAGAGATGTACTCGTCCGTAATGGGGTTCTTAATGGTTTCGGACACCTGAGGAGGGATAACTACGCGGGCGTCCCGGCAGAGTCCCATGATAAGACCCGGGAAAGCAAGTGGGCACATCTTCTTGGCCGGTGGCTTGATGCCACTCTCGACCACTATCTTAATCTCCTGGCAAATGGCCCTGGCCACATCTACTTGCTTACCGGTGAGGATATAGTAGATAAGGGGGGTAACATCCATGGTGGTGGAGGAGGTATGGCTTTTAGGTTTTATGTTGTGGACAATGAGGTGGAAAATGACCTGGGCATAGGTGGTAAGGTTGCCCCTGAGGGCCTTTGTGGGTTGCCCTGCTGCATTAAGCTCATAGCTCTTTCCGGATTGGAAAATGGTTTGAGCATAGAGATCGTGGTTCCAATTACCACGATTCTGGTGCTTATGGAAAGCACACAGCTCATCATCTTCCAATTGGAAAGGGTTTCGGAGATAGGTATTGATGGCGTCGCGATCGAATCGAATGATCCGACCACGCACCATGGTCTGGTACGTAAACTCCCCCTCTGGATCCACGGGAATGGCGTTTGCATAGAATTCCCGGATTATGTCATAGTTGAGGTTAAGGGGAGGGTTTACCAAAACTCCCCATTGGCGATGGTTTATTAATCGGGCCAACTCCCTCCAAGGGCCCCTGTCACTTATTATGAACTGTCTCTCTGGCCAGAAGGTCCTGCCAAGAAGCTCTTCATATCTCTCCTGGTTCCGAAGACTTAGGAAGCGTGAGGCATCAAAACCCCCTTGTGGTCTCGATCCGGATGCCTCACCCCTTGAGCGTTTCCCAATTGGTCTTGGTGCCATCTGCAAGGAAAAGGGCAAAGTCAGCATGATTGTAAGTGATTAAAAGTGATATGAGGTGAAATGAATGGGATTGGAAGGCATAAATAATGAAAACATGTGTTCTGTTTCTGCTACAGTCGCACTGCGAACACATGGTCGCAGTGCGAAGCCATGCGAAAATTCTGGGTTGCCCAGAAGGATGGGTCGCAGTGCGAAGTTCATCTTTGCTCTGCGACCCTAACAGAACAAAATCAAAAAAATCCCTGGATAATCACCCTATACTCTTAAACTAAACTCTAAACAAAGCATGTTAGATGAATGATTAAGGATAAATGCATGGGTAATGGTTACAACTAACATGGCAACTTGTTTTGGTCAAATTTCTAAAAAAAATGGGTAGAGTGGATTTCGTGCAAGATCACTCACAGATGGGAAAGGAAATGAGCCTACTCTAAGCTACCCATGACATACATTTACTAGATTATAACTTATTCCTAGCATGGCAAGAAAAAACAGGAACTAATTACAATTCTTAAACCCTAAAATGGAAGTTTAAAAGTTTTAGCCAAAACCTAAAACCCATAACACGAATCAGAAATAAAGTAGGATAGAGAAGATGAATCGTACCTTGCTGCTTGCAGATAAGAGTGATTTTTACTTGGATTAGAAAAGAAGAAGAAAAATGGAAAAATGGGTATGATTTTTTTGTTTTTGAAGAGTTGTTTTTTTGTGAGGAAAAGAAAAGCTGTTTTTTTGGTTATACAAGTTTAATAATAAAATAACTATTAGACAAAAGATAGTGGAAATAAGTGGTTGGAGGGAGTTAATGCTGGCTAGTGACTTTTGAAATCTGGGCTGACAAAATTCGCAGGCTTCGCACTGCGAAGTAAGTTTGCTCTGCGAACCTCAAAAACAACTTCGCAGTGCGAATATACCCTTGCTCTGCGAAGTGCTCGAATTTTTTTTTTTTTTTTTTTAAAAAAAAGAAACTCCCTCTCAACACAAAGGTCCACTATAATTATGCATATTAAATAACAAGTAAATAAATGCTGATTGCCCCCTGATGGGAAAACAAAATACAAAGTAACAAGCATGAGTGAAGGGAATGGGTGGCGTGCAAGGGTGTGATATGTAGGTTCAGAATTCCCCCATCCTCACATGTAGGCTCTAATAGGTTGGATTCCTAAGAAGAGGTCCTTAGAGTCATTAACCTCATATGGAATTAGGGTTGTCTATGGACATACGTCGACATGACTTCAATTAATTCCATATGAAAATCTCGTCTAAGCGGGGTTGGACATCCCACCTCACGGACATACGTCAACGCGGGCTTCCGCACACAACCTCCTTCTAACTTAGTGTTTTTCTCAAGCTCGGGTAGAGAGCCTCACACGTCCGGCATTAACCCGAACAATGTGGAGTAACATCGCTCAAGTAACCCCCACATTTGATATATAATATGAATATAAAGCAAATAAAGCAAATATAAACATAAAGCATAAATATAACATGCATGGATAAATAAATAAACATGGCACGCAAAGAAAATAGAGCAAATGTCCTTAACCAAATAGGTTAGGCTTGACTCACTAGTGGGAACAGGGTCCCCAGTGAAGTCGCCAGCTGGGCGCACCTCGTTTTTTTCCTCGGGAAAAAGACGCGCAGATTCCTCCGAGGTCGTCCTCGAACGCTCGGAGGGTGCCTTTGTGAAGCCGCCACCAAAGTTTTTGTGTAAAGGGAACGTTGATAAACCCTTAAGTTTTTTTTTTGTTGTAAAGGGAAACGATAATAAAACCCTTTAGACGATGAGGATAAGGATTAGGTCATCGCAACCATTATCGGGTTCGGGAGTCGGTTACGCGAGGGGAAGGTATTAGCACCCCTCACGTCCGTTGTACTCAACGGGAACCTTCTATTTGGTTAAGACTTGAATTGCTTTTTAATACTTTGCGTTCATGTTCACTTATGCTAAAAATATAATAAGGGGGGGAAAAGAGATAAAAACAAAACGAAAGAAAAGAAAAAAAGGTTTTTTTTATTATTGTGCTTGACAAGATGTCGATCTTGCTCCTACGTATCTCCCGGTAGTCGGAGAATTCAAAGCATACGTAGTTCTTTGGTAGAAAAACGTATGTGTGTTGGTTGATTTTAATTGGACGATGTTTTAACCGAATTCTTGCGATTAAACGTAGCTTGTATGCTCGCACTTGGAGACTTATTAAGCGTTCGTTCACGAATCACATTAGAATTGTTAAAAGTTACGTCCGTTAGGGTAGAGGGTTGAATTGGCCGCTATGGGACCAAGGGAGGTACAATGGACTCATACAAGTCAAACATTGACCGAGTGGACTCCGAAGAGTCGGGCGATTGAGTCTAATGGCCAACGGGGGACCAAAAGGCTTGGATTGACCACAAGGGGCCAAGATTTGGTTTGGTTAGGGTTGTACATATTAAAAGGGAATGACGATTGTCCGAGCGACGAGACATACGTCACGCATTCGTACAATCGGGGCGATGGAGAGACATACGTCACACCATCCCTTTTTCATTCATGTTTTTGGATTGAATTCTTTAGAAATCCCAAGGTAAGTCAAAACATTTGGTTTGAAAACCCAAAATGGGAAGGTTTAGCAAATTTGCTAGAAAACGCGCAAGTTCGTCTCATTTTGTGAAAATGCGCACATTACCGGTGTATGTTCATTTTTGAGTTTTGAACATCATGAACAATATTTATTGCTCAAGTTTAGATTGAAAAGCTGAACATAGCTTGTTGGTTCATGTGGTTTTGAAAATTTGGGAACATAACTTGCTTTGCAAGTTACCCACAAAATGGCTATACGAACTTGTGATTTGCCAAAATTAAGCAAAAACCTTGTTATGATTTGAAGAACATGGGTTTAAAAACTCTTTGGTTCTGAGCTCTGGGGCTAGAACCTCAAAAATTGGTTGTTTGGACACAAAAACTCAGGTTCTGAGTTCTGTCATGGTCGCACTGCGACCATGACTTCGCACTGCGAAGCATGCGAAATTTTGGGTTCAGAAGCTGTTTCTGAACATTTGTTCAGAAACAACTTCTGAACACACTCAAGACCTTATATATGGGTGAAAAGCTTTGAGTTTTTGGGATGAAAAAGGTTGTACAAACCAATTTTGATGTTTTGAAAACCTTGGGATTTCTTTGAAATTCAAAAGGGGTTTTTTAGGACCAAAAGGTTTTGAGCCAAAATAGCTATGCAAACACAATTAGAAATGCAAGATAAAGAGCTTAGTAACTTACAGAACTCCTTAGCAAAGCTCCAGCTGCACTTGGCTTGATTTGGTTGAAGGCTTTCACAAAGGTTTGAAGATTTGTGATGAACTTGAACTTTTGAAAGCTTTGTGTGGATGGATTGTTTCTGGTTATTTGTGGAGATTTGTAGGTTGAAATGAGTAGAGTTTCTGCTCTTTGAATGTTGTGTTTTCTGTCTAATTGTGAGTGTTTGTAACCTTGGGCATTGCCTTGTATTTATAGGCCAAAATCAAATCTTTGTCATCATTACACAATCCCTTGATTCAGCTGATTTGTGGCCAAGATCAAGCTGAATCCCTTTGCATTAAATGCTAATGGATAGAGGCAACCCTGCCTTGTGCCAAGGGGCAAGTTCCAGCTTGATTTCAGCCACAAATTCAACCTATTCTAGAAGGTAATGATGAAGAACAAAGCTGATTTGCAAATGGCTAATGCTTGGGGATCAATCCTTGCAATCTCAATGGTTGGTCAATAAAAACGTGCACTGTATTGTGCAGAGATTGAGGGATGAAAAGGCTAAAATTGGCTGGTGTGAGAGGGTGAAAAGCTGCTGCAAAACAGAGTAGGCACTCATGGCTTTTCAAGTGAGAAAATCCAGCTGGTTTGACTGGTTTTTGGGGCAGCAAGCAGGAGGAAAGTCCTCAAGCAGGTGGCTGGCAACCTTGTGGTGGTTAGCAGGTCACCTGGGAGGGGCTAGAGCTGCCCAAGGGCAAGCCCACTTGCTTGTCACATGCTAGGTTGGAAGAAAAAGCTTCTAACCTTGGCATTAATGGCAAGTCTTTCAACTCTGGCTTTGCTTGGCCCAATTGGCCATGAATGCTACTTAAAAAAATTATGGAAGTGATGTGCAACAAAATCTGGAATTAAATCCAAGAAACCAAAAATCTGCAGAAAAATCGCAGACTTCGCAGTGCGAAGTGAGCTTCGCATTGCGAAGTCCTCAATTTTGAAAAGTTGACTTTTCTGTTGACTTTTGTTGACTTTTGACTTTTTCCCCTCTTTGACTTTTTTGATTTTTGGTTTTAAAATGCGCAGGACAAAATTAGGGTACTACAGGCACATCAGCGCAATGGAGACCTAAGAACAACCTAAGGTTCGACTACAAAGATATATAGAAGATAGATAGATATAGATAAGAGAGAGTGAGAATAAGCTCTTATAGACATGCCAGATAGGCATAATGCTTGCATAGGGTTTAACTCAAGTTTTATTTACAATATAGTATAGATAGATAGATAGATATAGTTAGACTCCTATGTTCAATTTAAAATCTAAAGTTTAGTTTATAGATAGAGAGATATATATTTAGAAAAAGAAAAAGATATATATGTATTAGGAGGGTTTTCATGTAACTAAAAATTATACTAAAACTTGTCCTTACAACTAAAAGACACTAAAACTTGTCTATCATTTTCTAGACAGCAGAGTAATATATTCGCTTCCATAAAATAACGTGAATTATTCATATTTTCCTACCTTTCACTTGCACAATGGAATCGTTATAGTCTTCTTGTACTCTCAACAAAATGATGTGAAGTGTTTACCTTTTCTCACTAAGAAAATAACAACATCAAAGTAACGATTAATTTTAAGAACACTTGAAACATGGGTGGTTTTCCTTTGGATATACTTTGATATTTGGGAACTTACATGATTTTCTATATATCAGAATATGACTGAAAAATAATATGCTTATAAAAAAATCTGAAAAATAAAAGTTGTATGATTTAAGTGATCTACTTACTCGTTACCATTGCTTGGTACACAATAGCCATATTTTACTCTGAAGAATTTGATAAATTTGGGAAAGGAAAATATGGAGAAGTGCATAGGATTTCATAAACTTATATAGGATATTCTCTAACAACAAAACTTATTTCTCAAAACGTTTTTTTGTCTTCCATATTTGTATATACCATACTAATGCCATTTGCTGGGTTTAATCGCAGGTAATGAATTATGGCTGTTGAGCTGGTAAACATGAAGCTAAGATATCATCATTCAAGAATAAAGATATTGCAATTGCAATGTATTTTACGAGAGAAATTGTGCATATTTTTTTTTTGAGTTAAAAAAGAGCTATATTGTAACTGTTTTGGGTTGCAAAAGCTGATTTATGTTCAGCTTAAGTGGAGAATTAAGACAAATACATGAGGAAATTACAGTTACATATTTGGAGTCTCCCAACGGCCAATTTACTTTTCTTCCTCAAATATTTTTACTTAAATTTTAGAGAACGTTTTAGTTTTATATCATATTAACATTACACATTAAATTAATATAGTGGAGATAAATAATAAATTTTAGAATAAGAGAGAGTGAGAATAAGCTCTTTTAGAAGTGCCACATAGGCATAATGCTTGCATATGGTTAACTCAAGTTTCATTTACATAATAATAATAATAATAATAATAATAATATAATATAATATAATATAATATAATATAATATATATATATATATATATATATATATATATATATATATATATATATATATATATATATATTATAAATGACACAATTCAATCCCCCCTTCATGTGTTAGTCTCACCTTCACTATTGATTACTTGTTTTCATTACCCTTGATTAGAATAGTCAGGCCAATATCTTGGTCACTGACACTCTTCGATCAGTCACACTACCTACTCGTAGGAGCCCTAACCGGATTTGAAGATTTAAGAACGCCAAAAAAACAACTATCATTAGGCACTATTTCAACCTAATCAAGAGTTATATAACAATTATTATTAATTTATGTCTAAATCTAATCAATAATTTGAATGATTAAACTAGGTCAAGCCAACAAAGTTACGGTTAGTAATCATCGTGACTTATTAATAAATGTTTTTGGTACTAGTGCATTCTCCTTTGATCTAGTTGATTACAAGTGCTGAATCTCCGTATATGTCAATGTTGTTGATCCTCAGATCAATAGCTTCCTCAATGCCCATGATGCACGCTTCATATCCTGCAATGTTGTTCGTACAATCAAATAGCAGCTTGGCAGAGAAAGGGATGTGAGTGCCATTAGGAGTAATGATGACAGCCCCAATTCCACTACCATAGACATCAACGGCTCCGTCAAATATCAAACCCCATCTGGATTCTGGATCTGGACCTTCTTCGGGCAATGGTTCATCACAATCTTTCATCTTCAAATACATGAACTCCTCGTCTGGAAAGTCGAACTTAATAGGCTGATAGTCCTCAACTGGTTGGTGAGCCAAATGATCATCAAGGATGCTTCCGTTGATTGCTTTTTGGGTGCGGTACTCAATGTCGTATTCGGACAATAACATCTGCCACCGGGCAATCCTTCATGTTAAGGCGGGCTTCTCAAAGATATACTTGATCGGATCCATTTTAGATATCAACCAAGTGGTGTGATTGACCATATAATGACGGAGACACTTGGCAGCCCAGGCTAAAGCACAACAAGTCTTCTCAAGTATGGAGTATCGGGTCTCACAATCTGTAAACTTCTTGCTAAATAATAAATTGCATGCTCCTTCCTTTTGGTTTCATCTTGCTGCCCGAGCACACAACCCATAGAATCTTCTAGCACGGTCAGATACATGATTAAGGGTCTTCCTTCAACTGGAGGGATAACAATCAGATGTTCTAGCAAATACTCTTTGATACTGTCGAAGGCTCTCTGGCAATCTTCCGTCTAAATAATCCCTTGATCTTTACGGAGTAGTTTGAATATTGGTCCACATGTGGCGGTCATGTGAGAGATGAACCTGGAGATATAGTTCAGTCACCCAAGAAACCCTCTTACTTGTTTTTCTGTTTTCGGAGCAGACATTTCTCTGATAGCTCTGACCTTGTCTGGGTCTACCTCAATACCTTTCTAACTAACAATGAAACCCAAAAGCTTCCCAGATCTGACACCAAAAGTACACTTGTTAGGGTTCAAACGAAGTTGATACTTTCTCAGATGTTGGAACATCTTCAGAAAATACTCGACATGTTCATCTTCCGTTCCTGACTTGACGATCATATCATCCACATAAACCTCGATTTCCTTTGTGCATCATGTCGTGGAAGAGAGTAGTCATGCCCCTCTTATAAGTAGCACCTGCATTTATCAAACCAAATGGCATTACTTTGTAGCAGAATGTGCCCCAAGGTGTGATGAAAGACGTCTTCTCTCTGTCTTCAGGTGCCATCTTGATTTGATTGCAACCGGAGAAACCATCCATGAAAGAGAAGACTTTGGACTTGGCGGTACTATCGACCAACACATCAATATGGGGTAAAGGGAAATCATCCTTTGGACTGGCCTTGTTCAGATCTCGGTAGTCGACACACATTCTGACCTTACTATCTTTCTTCGGGTCAGGCACTATGTTGGCCAACCATTGAGGATACTCAGATGTAACAAGGAAACCTGCATCAATTTGCTTTTGTACCTCTTCTTTGATCTTGAGAGCCATATCAGGATGAGTTCTTCTCACTTTCTGCTTAACTAGCGGACATTCGGGCTTCAAAGGTAAACGGTGCTCCACAATATTAGGATCTAAACCCGACATATCTCAGTATGACCACGCAAACACGTCGACGTATTCTTTGATCAGTTCTATCACCTTCTCTTTAACAGTCGCTTCGAGCAGCGCCCCGATTTTGATCTCTTTCTTATTTTCCTCGGAACCCAAGTTAATCACTTCCAGTGCTTCTTCATGAGGCTGAATGACCTTCCTTTCATACTCTAGTAACCGAGAGATCTCATCGGGAATCTCTTCATCCTCCTCCTCTTCAGCTTCGTAGACAGGGAACTCAAAATTAGGAGAGAGCATAGGGTTACAGTGTTCAATGGGTTTATTGGTGTTTAAACTGCATATATGATTCATGATTGGTTTTAGTAAACAAGTAAATGCAGATATTTTGCAATTGATTGAAGAAAAAGAAAGAAAAAAAAAGGAAGAAAAAAGTTTTTTTTTGGGTTCTTTGAATTGCAATTTTTCTAGAAAAAGCACAAAATAAAACAAAGTTGGATAAAGACGTCGTTTTCATTGACGGGGATACATAAAGTTAAAAGCCCTACACAAGTTCACCTTCGCCTCGGGCGGGACGAAAGGATTTTTTTGAAAAGACAAAACAACAAAACACATTACTTGGACACATGAGTAACTGAGGGAATGTCAATAGCGTCCCAATTGTGGCTAATCCCTTCTTGTGTCACAAATTTATGTGCCACTCCTTCAGGATTGTCTTCGATAATAGCATTGGCTTCCGGCAAGGGCTGAATGAACCCGGCGCTGTGGAAAGTGTCCTTGATTGGTTCAATGATAGTACTTGGCTTGGTAACTCTTGCAGACAGAGCAAAACCCAACCCTTCCTTATGCTTGTTTTCTGGCAAATTTATCAACTCCCCTCAGCCTACAAACAAACCATTTTGTACCACTTTATGTGCATCTTTGAAGGAAGAAATGGATGCCCTACTCCTCTTCGTACCCTCATCTTCTATGGAGAGTCCTTGAAATGATGTCTCATCCGTACTGTCGGTACTAATGAAAGAGAAAGCCGACAAATGACTTACTAACAAAGCTTCTTCTCCGCCCACAGTCACCAGCTTTCCATTTTTTACAAACTTCAACCTTTGGTGTAGTGTGGACGTCACAGCTCCCGCTTCATGGATCCAAGGTCTCCCCAGCAGACAACTGTACGCTGCTTGTATGTCCATTACTTGGAAGGTAATCTGAAACATGTGCGGCCCGATTCGGATGGGCAGATCCACTTCTCCAATTACTGACTTTCTTGAGCCATCGAATGCTTTCACCACTACTCCACTTCGTCTCATTGGCGTACCTTAGTAGTGGCTAGCTAAACAAATAAATTAATATTAATTGAAATTATAAAAGGCGAACCATGAAGCTAATTCTAACTGTAGCATTTCAATTTTGAAGTTTCTAGTTGATGGTAAGGGTAGACAAATGGTCGGATTCGGTTGGAATCGGCTGAAAAACTACAAACTATGCAGGAGAGTACAACACTTACTTTCATTTGTTTGCTTGAACAGTTTGGTAGAGTGGCAGGTTAAGTTAAATGGTTTAGCACAATGAAGGAATGGCCTAAAGATTCACAACCCTTGGCACAAGTAGAACTTGATGAGGAGTTGTTACGGAGACATGAAGTTGCTACTTTTTCATAACTTGATGCATGCACATGAAGGATGATCTAGTCTAAAGTGGTGGTGAAGGCCTTTACTAAGGTTGTCTAACATTCATTGTGTTCTAGAAATTAAAAGGGAGATGTTTTATGGTGGTTTAGCCTTTTGGATGAAATGAAACTAGAAGAGCACCAAGGGGAAAACCTTTTGATTATATGGACACAAATAAAATTGTAACTTGTATCTCCTCATGTATGCAAAAAAATTCGCAACTAGTACTAAGAAAGTAACTGACTAGTCATTTACATCATTATGTAACTTGGGAATTCTCAAATGTACTTCCATAAGAATCAAATTCAGACAATTGCAGTTAATCTTTAGTAGCTTCCTCAACTCGTACCACGCTGTACAATAGAGTACCTTTACCTATGCCAGATACCTGAAGGTGTTTGGGTTTTCTTTGTCCCTCTCCAGGTAGTCCCTAGTGATGAGATCTTCAAACTGCTTCTTGATTGCTTTGATACTAGGCTTGAACATGCGCCCCAACTGCTTAACGCACTCCAAAACTAATTGTTGATGGCCCAAAACTTTCCTACTCTTCATGATGCGCAAAATTGCTGCATCAATAGCATATCGCCTATCTTTGTCGACGTCTTCAATAGCCTTCTTCCTTTCATCAACAGGCGGTAGAGGGATCTTTATCCTTCTCATTTAATAATAAATTTGGAATTGAACTCAAAGCTGTCATTTGGGGATATTGTTCTAGTGTTAGGCTCCTTAGATAGTATCTTATATTTTGCGCAAGATAGAGAATGAAGCAATCTAACTAGGTCTTCATTAGTCAAATTCAGCTGAGTCATAATCTCTAAATAACTCAGCTTATCCGCAGTGTTGAATAGTAGCAGGGCAGCAACCTGATAGGTTGAGACAATTAACTCGATGGTTTTTGGCTCAAACTTGCCAATGATGTTGCAAGTTCCGGTGAGTAAATCCAGGTAAGTTTTCTAGGTTTTGTCTTTGTTTCATAAAAGCCCTTAAAAACTTCCACACACTTGACCATCTCTGAAGGGAGGTTCAGATCAAAAGAATTGTAGGTTGGCCAAAACACAATGGTAAGAACAGTAAATGTCAAGTCAATTCCAGGATGTACATCTGAGTTTTCACTAAGATATTCTTGAAACTTCAGTTGATTGTCCCTATCCAATGTCAAGTCAACCACCATTTCCTCCATATTTGATGTGAACTGGCCACCACATTGCTTCTTTAACTATGTCAAAATACACTTCTCAATTCTCATGTTCATCATTAGCACTCCTGTCAAGCAAGCTTCTTCCTATAAAATTCTGCAAACTGATATATACAAGCAGCTTCTCAAGTGTTTCTTCAATGGCTTCATCGCTAATCTTCTCACTTCCGCCCATTTTAAGGATACTATCACAGAATGAAGATAATATGTCTGCATTGGAACTACCAGCAACAGTTTTATTGCAAAATACCTCAAACGTTTCTGTTCACATATGTAAACATGAATTACAATAGATGAGATATTCAGTGGAGCTGCCTATGAGGAGCTCCAAGAATACTCTAAAATGACTAAGGTGAAAATACAATGTGTTGGCTAGAATGAATGAATCCCCCTGCTGCTCTCTAAGTGTCTCCTTTTATAGGTCTCACTTTCTTGACCTAATGGGCCTCTCTTTGGATGTCCAAACCCATTAACCTTCTGAGGTCCATATGAATCATCTGTACCAGGCGCGTGGAGCTGATCATGTTTCTTTGCACTGCTCGTCCGTACAAGGCACGTGGAGTCAAGGGTACACAGCTTACGTCACTTGTCCGTGCAGGACGCATGGCACATTATGAGATAACTTCAAGAGGAAGACCACAATGTTGAAAGTGGAGCTCACGTGACCTGAATGATCAAGCTGAGCTAAGCAGGTGAAGCTCACGTAACCTGAACGATCAAGCTGAGTTGTACATGTTGAATAGTCAATGTATAGGAGAGTCCATGTGGTATGGTCCTCCATACCAGTCCACAGTCCACCTAGCGTCAAGCCTGTCAAGGTGTAGACGTTTGTTCTTCATAGAGTTGACCTGTATCAGTCCACAGTCCACTAAGCGTCAAGCCTATCAAGGCGTAGACGTTTGTTCTTCATAATTCGACCTGTATCAGTCCACAGTCCATTAAGCGTCAAACCTGTTACACTGATTGTTTCATCGGTTGGTCGGCCTAGTTCTTGCTCATCAGTCATCTTTCTTTCATATGTGTTGCTCTCCGTTTACAGCTTTATCTCATCACTGGTCTTCTGAACCAACAACTACCACATGTATATTTTCCATTCCTCTCCTTTATATGTATTTTTTTTGTTTACTATGAGATGAGAGCATAGTTTAGCCCAACCTTAACTCCATGTTTCCCGTATCCAGCTCCACATTTAACTAACAAAATATTACAGTAGGTGAAGCTCTATTATATCACACTACCCTATTTTCCTTTATGTTTTTCCATCTCATTGGACCTAACAATTTTTACTTCAATTATTTCCATAGTAAGATACTTCTTTTACTTTAACGTTGTTGCCATAAGTAGCTACCCACCTTCAGTAACCTTTGATTTTCATCACACTACACTTTAACATAAAAATATATAATACATCTAGCACAATAAATTGTCTCGTGAATGGTTTGAAATGCTGCTCGGCACTTCTCATCTACTCAATAGCTCGGTAGCTTGACACTTCTAATCTGCTTGATAGCTCGGCACTTCTCCCCTGCTTGATAGCTCGACACTTCTCCCTGCTCGACACTGTTGGAAGAAAATGTATGAACAACTCTCTTTTGGATAAAGGGGGAGATTGTTGGAACAATTTGTATGAACATCTCTCTTTAAGGTTTTGATGATAACAAAGTGTTAAAAAGAAAATTGGTAAATGCTAATGCTTTGTTCTAAGTTGTGCAGAACCATGTTCTTAATGTTGATTAATTAATATTGGTTATGGAAGAACAAGCTAAGAGCAAGAAGGAAAGCTTAGAAGCTATGTTGCAAAGTTGAAGGAAAATTGGGTCTGAAGGCTGAGTCTAAAGACTGAGTCTGAAAGGTGCTTCTGAAGGCAGAGTCTGAAGCCTGCGTCTGAAGGCAGCGTCTGAAGGCTGAGTCTGAGGGTCAACAAAAGTCAACGTCTGAAGAAGTGCGTCTGATGAACAGTGCGTCTGATGAACAGTGCTTCTGAAGGTCAACAAAAGTCAACGTCTGAAGAAGTGCGTCTGATGAACCGTGCTTCTGAAGTCTGAGTCTGAGACTTGCATCTGAAGAGAGCTCCTGATGTACTGTTCACCAAGAAGCTTATGAAGTGTGACGTTGAAAGTTTCCTTCAGCATTTAATGCCTGCAGTGTCAGAACAACTCCAATGGAACAGTTGTCTTCCTGACTCAAACATTCCCCAGCTTTTAAGGAAAGGAAATTCAAAAATGGCTGCTGCTCTGGTTTTCTGCTGAGTTTAGCTCGCAATTTCAGCCTGGCCTAGTTCTATTCTTGCAACGGCACTTTGCCTAATTCCTGGATTTCTTCAACAGCTCTATTTTCCTCTATATAAGGATGAAGAATTGAAGAAGAAAATTGCTAAGACTCTTGAATCAAAACTGTCTAAAACTGTGCTCTGTTTTGCTGTAAAAATACGAGTGTCACCAAAACTCTTAAGAATTCTTACAAACTTGTAATCTTAGAATTTCTTAAGTCTAGAGTCTTATTCCTGTGTTGTATTAAGTGAACACCTCTGATATTTGATCAAGTGTTCAACCCAAACTTACTTTCTTTGTAATTCAATTTGGTTCAAGTCTCAGTCTGCGTACTGAGCATCATAAGTCTCATTACTTAGTGTTCTGAGCAATTAGAGTCTCATTCCTTTGTGGTCTGAGCAGGAAGTCTCATACTTTGTGTTCTGAGCATTGGAAGCCTCTTGACTTAGTGTCTTGAGCATTAGAAGTCTCTTCCTTTGTGGTTGAGCAACTGGAAGTCTCTTCCTTTGTGGTTGAGCAATTGTAATCAGTTTGATTATAGTTCAAATCTCTTGTTAGTAACAAGGGGACTAGACTACTTCCAACTTGTGGAAGGAACTAGTATAAAAATATCTTGTGTCTTTCTTCCCTCTCTCATTTACTTTTTATAACCGCTGCATAACTCTGAGAAATAGTTCAGAACTGATTCATATCAGATTCTGAACTTAACTTAAGTTTTTGAGAAGTAAGGAAAAAGTGTCCACACAATTCAACCCCCCCCCTTCTTGTGTGTTTTTCTCACCTTCAGACACCATCAACTGTTTGGTCCCGTGTTGCTTCCACACTCTCTCTCCTTGACTCCTTAGATTTTTACATAGTGCATAACGGTTTCCTTTCACCTCTATATCCTCGGCCCTTCGGCGTCACCCCCTTCTTCTTGTCTTACTCTCCTCCACCCCTATCTTCTCAGCTCCTTGACCTCACTCACCAATACACGAGCTCTTCTCGGCCACTATTTTTGCTTAATCACTCTTTCAGCTCGGGAGCTCGACACTTCTCATCTGCTTGATAGCTCGGCAGCTCGGCACTTCTCCCCTTCTCGATAGCTCGACACTTCTCCCCTGCTCGACACCGTCAACTGTTTGGTCCCTTTTTGCTTCCACACTCTCTCTCCTTGACTCCTTAGATTTTTACATAGTGCATAACAGTTCCCTCTCACCTCTATATCCTCGACCCTGCCACGTCACCCCTTCTCCTTGTCTTACTCTCCTCCACCCCCATCTCCTCAGCTCCTCGACCTTACTCACCAACACACGAGGTCTGCTCAGCCACTATTTTTTCTTAATCACTCTTTCAGCTCGATTTCACTTTGCTTGATTTGCATTGCTGCTCGACCTTTAGATCTGCTCGGCCACGGATCTGCTTGATAGCTTAACAGCTCGACACTTCTCATCTACTTGGCACCACACTCTCTCGTGGACAATTAACATCCTTGTTTGAAACTAAGGTAAGTGTGTTATGTTTGGGTACTTCCTCTACCTCTTCTTCATAACTTATTTTTCAATTAATTTGCTCTTCATCACCCATTTTTATCGATACTGTACAAACACATAGCACAATAGTTTGTCTCTTTCCGTTTGAAATGTTGCTCGACACTTCTCATCTGTTTGGCACCTCTTCCTATTCAGCTGCTCAGTCCCTTGTTGCTCCTACCTTCTCTCTCCTTGCTCGCCGAACAACATTGTAGCTTCACCAAACAACATTGTTCGGCCTTCATCTATTCTCTATTATGTGCAGATCTGCTTGGCTAATGTATCCTCTTTTCTCAGCTCCTCGTACTCGCGTATTTACGTAGTAGATCTGCTTAGCCTTGAGAATACACTCGAAGATAGACATTGAGGTGCACATTTCCTCGGCATCTTTCTCCTCTGCTCCACCTAGCCATTTGTTCAGCTGCTTAGTCCCTTGTTCATAAGCACTATCTCCTTGGCTCCTCCGCTCAAACTAGCCTAACCCAGATCTGCTTAAAACCTCATCGACTCATTTCCTCCTCGACTCAGTGTATACTTCTCGATGTTTGATCTCTATGCAGCTCGGCCATTCCTTCTCCTTGGCATTTTGCATGTGAGTGTGTTAAGCTCGACCTCTATGCAGCTCGGTCTTTGAATCCCACAGTGAGTGTGAAGGTGAGAAAAACACAAGAAAGGGGGAGTTGAATTGTGTTGGCTTTTTCTTTTCTTTCTCAAAAACTTAATGATAGTTCAGAATCTGTTATTGATCAGATTTTGATGCTCTGTTTCAGAGTTGTTTTGCAGCGGATGGAAAGTAAATGAGAGAGAGAGTGACACAATCAATTATCCTGGTTCCTTCCACAACCCGGAAGTAGTCCAGTCCCCTTGTTAATAACAAGGGATTTTCACTATAATCACAAAGATTACAATTGCTCAAGCACACAACTATGAGACTTCCTTGCTCAAACACACAGTATGAGACTTCCTTGCTCAAACACACAGTATGAGACTTCCTTGTTCAAACACAAAGTATGAGACTTCCTTGCTCAAACACAAAGTATGAGACTTCTAGTTGCTCAAGCACACAAGTTAGAGACTTTTAATCAAACAGAATTACAGAAAAATTTGTTTGAGTTGAACACTTGATATACTATCAGTGGTGTTCACAAAATACAACACAGATTAAGACTCTATACTTAAGAAATTCTAAGATAAAAAGGTTTGTAAGAATTTCTAAGTTATTGATGACTTTCAGATTTGGCAGTTTTGTGTTTCCAGAAAACAGAGTAACAGAGTCTTGTTACAGTCGCACAGAGTCATGAACTTCTTCTTCAAATCTTCAATCCTTTATAGAGGAATAAAGAGCTGTTGTGAAGATGCCATGTCATCAAATAGAGCCGTTGGAATTAGAAGCTTCAGCCAGCATTAATTCCTTCTGTTCTGGTGTGTGAAACTGAAAACAGAGGAACACGTTTTGAATAGTTTCCTTAAAAACTGGCTGCGTGTTTCGTCCAAGGAGGCAAAGGTTGTAGAGAGCTGTTCTGGCTGTACAGTACTTTACTGTTGATAGTGACAGTTGTTGACTTCTGCTTTTCCTTAAAACTCAGACTTCAGAAGCTGCTCTTCACACTCCCAGTCTTCAAACGTAGTTCTTCAGAAGCTGGTCTCAGACACTGTTCATCAGACGCACTTCTTCAGACTCAGTCTTCAGACGCACTATTCATCAGAAACACTTCTTCAGAAGCTGGTCTTCAGACTCACCTTCAGAAGCACTGTTCATCAGACGCACTCTTCAGAAGCTGGTCTTCAGACGTAGTCTTAAGAACTTGTAACACAAGCTTCAACATTTCTTCTTCTGCTCTTAACTTGATCTTTTAGAACCACCATTAGATACAACAATTAAATATATGGTCCCCAATTAAATATATGGCACATGCCCAACACATGTGTTCAGACTCAGAAGCAAAGAAAGAAAGCCAAAGACCAAGCACGTGCCTGGAACACAACATCAGAAGCAAGTTGTGCTGCCCCTGGGCAGCACTTCTTCTTCCCCAATTTCTCTGCACCCAGACCCTGGGTTCCAGCACATAAGCCATTACCATTTCCCCTCTTCTCCTTTATCAAAACCAGTCAATTTAAGCTGCAAAACTGCTTGCCCTGGTTCCAAAACCACTTGCCCTGTTTCTGAAACAGCTGACCCTGTTCCATTGTTTCTTCCTTCCTTTGAGTGCAGAACCTTTTCCTTTATTTCTCCCAACCTCTGCACAGTACAACTTACCTTTTCCATTGTTTCCCCCAAGCTCTGCACGAGCAACACCCTGTTTTCATGGTTTCCAACAATTCCTGTCAAAATCAGCCCCATTGGGTTCTGAATTTAGCCAAAGTCTTCACCATGATCACAAGGCAGGGTCACTTCCTTCCTTTTGCATTAAATGCTAGCCAAATGTCCTGGTCATAGCCCACAAAACAGCCTTGTTTTAGGGGATTTGCCATGATTACATTTGATCTCAATTTGCCTATATAAGCAATGCAATGCTGAAGGATTGAAGAAAGTTTTTCTTTGCTAAAAACACAGTTAGAATTTCATAAGAATCAACAGGAATTTTCATTTAGAAACAGGGTCAATTTTGAATACAATTCACACAAAATTTTCACACAAAATACACAGTTTGTTCAACACAGTTCAGTTCAATTCATACAGTTCTTAACATATAGTTTCTACGCAGTTTGTTCAACAGATTTCAAACTTGATCTTAGAGCAATTCAACAACTTGTTTTAGAGAAGTTTAGAACAAACTCAGAATCAACAGAAATCTTAGAGAGACTCTGTTTTTCTGTTTCCTTTCATCACAAACCATCCCAAACCATCACTAAGTAATCAAGCAATCAAAACAGCCACCAAACATCACACAAAGAGTGAAGAACAATAGCAAAATATTGTTGTTATTACTGCTTGTATTTCTGCAACATTACTTCCATTTCAAGAAAACAACAATTATCCAAAGCCCTTTCAGTTTCTTGTATCCCAAGCATTGGCTAGGAATTTGTAAGTCATTTTCAACTCTTTATTTTTCATTTGCATTTCTGTTTGCATCTATTCATTGGTTCCTGCTTGATTCAGCATTATTTTCTGCATTCTTAGTGGTTTTTAACTCATTTTGAACTGAAAAACATCTTTTAAAACCTCAAAACAAATCACAAGTTTGAGAAACATCAAAGCAGAAGTGGGATACTTCTTTTTCTAACCAAACACTACAAGAAATATGTCTATTTCCCAAGGATTTTTGACAGGGATATGAACCCCTGAAAAATTTCACATGGCCTAAGCCAAGGAAAACCCCTGGCAAAATGACATAGGTGAAGTACAGGCCCACTCACCATTTGACAGGAGCGAGCCCCTCACAAATGTACATACGACCCTGGCTTTTATTTGACCGGGAAAATTTAATTCAAATAAGCTGACACAATCAGCTTTTGCTTGAATAAAACACCCTCTTTTTGCGGTGCTGTAGGCTGAAAAGACAATGGACTGCTCGTGCTGCCATGCCAGGGGTTTAACCCCACGGAAATTGCATGCAAGCCGTGTGTTTTAGGCCACTTTTCATACCTATCCTGCCACCTAGCTGGGCCACTTTTCAGACCTATCCTGACGCGCTGCCATGCCAGGGGTTAAACCCCACGGAAATTGCATGAATGCCGTGTGTTTTGGGCCACTTTTCAGACATATCCTGCGACCTAGCTGGGCTAGGATTTGACTTGCATTTGCGAGGGGTTGGCCCTCGTTTTTGCCCTGTCATCCTTTCCCCTATATAACCAACTTCGGTCCCTCACTTGCAGTGTTATAACTTAGAAAATTTGCTGAAAAAATTGTTGTGTTACTGCTTCTTCCTTTCCTCTATACACTCTACACTTCTTCAACATTTATAAACTTCTATAATTGGTAAAAATAATTCACTTATTATATTTTTGTGGTTTCATTTTTGACTATTTATTAACATGTATATTTTTCATGCATCAGTGATCAAGTTTAATTGCCTCCTCCTGTGGTGCCTTGCTCTCTGGATTTCTTCTTCTCATAAATTCAACAAGTACGTATTTTTTTTCTACTTCTAAATACAAGTTATAATTTTCGAATTTATTATTAGTTTGAAATATATGATGTTTGTTTTTTTGGATATATATGATGTTATGCTTTTTGCATGATCTGTTTTATTGTGGAAATATATTTCGATTTTTCTTTGTTAATAATACTGTTTAAGAAAATAATTAATTAGAAAAAATTTAAGGATGAAAAACATTTTTAAACTGTTATTTTTAAATTTGTATAATAAACTGTTAAACTGTTTTTTTTGTACATTTTTTTATAATAAAATTGTTATTTTTAAACTGTTGAATATTTGAAAAACATTTTTTTTCTTTTTTTTATTCGAAATTTAAATAAATAAATGTGATATAGAATGGTATATATGTTGATGATGATGTTGGATGCTATTTACATGATATTTAAAATTATTTATGGATTATATGAATGTTGTTGAATATTCAAATTATTTATGTAATATATATGCATTTTTTTTTTACAAAATAGAATATATGCATGTTGTTGAATATATGTTTTTTAGGTAGATTTGTTGATTATGTATATATTTATAGTTATACTAGAATGCCAAAAAAAATATAGCATATTTTTAATTATTATGGAAAACTGTTTATGTACTAAAACTTTTTTTTAAAAACTGTTTTTTTTTTTTTTAATTTAGGGAAAACTGTTTTTTAAATTTGTGTAGTAAAAAATTTGATATTTTTTAAAAGTTAAACAATATGTTACATTTAATCTGTTTTTAGGGAAAATTGTTTGTTAAATTAAATTGAAAACTGTTTTTATGTGGAAACTGTATGTTACATTAAATCTAATTATAAAAAAAATAAATTATATTTGCGCGTAAAATTATTTTTGCGCGTAAAAATAAAAAACTATTTTTAAATTTGTGCGTAAAATTGTTATTTACGCGTAAAATTATATTTTTGCGTGTAAAAATGTTATTTGTTTTTTTGCGCGTATAATTAATTATATGTTTGCGCGAAAAATTGTTATATACGCGTAAAATTGTTATTTGTTGTTTGCGCGTAAAATTTTTTGTTTGCACATAAAATCATTATTTGCGCGTAAAATTGTTTTTTATTGTTTGCACGTAAAATTATGTTTGCTCGTAACATTAGTCTTCTCGATTGAGTAACCCATTTTTTGACGTGGAATATGTCAATGAAGTTGGTGAAGGTGTAGAAGATGGAGTATTATCAATATTTTCGTAGTTGGATGTATGATAGAACGTTTCCGGGAAGAACAGGACTAAAACCGCATTTTGTGCAAGGAGTTGAAGGATTTATTTCATGGGCATGGGCACAAGAAATTTGTACAACAGAGGGAGGAATTAGATGTCCGTGTCTGATATGTAAGTGCAGATATATAATTGCCGACCCTGGACATGTGAACCAACACTTAAAGAGAGTTGGTTTTATGCCTGATTATTGGATTTGGATTTATAACGGTGAAAAGTTTCAAAATTTTGGGGTAGAGGTCAATGCACAAGCTTCTACTAGCCATGGTGGAACAAATGTGGAATATAATGAAGAAGAAGGCAACAGAGAACAATTCAACATGATGGATGATATGGTTGCAGATGCTTTAGGGGTTGAATTGTCTTACGGTGATGATGTTGAAGATGATCAAGAGGAACAACTCCCGAATGAGAAGGCGCAGAGATTTTACCAATTGTTGAGTGAATGTAATACACCATTGTATGAAGGGTCTTCGCACTCTAAGCTATCTATGTGTGTGTGGCTTTTAGCTCATAAGTCGAATTATGGTAGTCCTGATGCTGGTGTGGATGATGTTACGAAGATGTTGAAGGCCGCGACTCCGTTTAAAGATAATCTGCCAGCTAGTTATTATGATGCCCAGAGGTTGGTGATGAAGTTGGGATTAGCAGTTAAAAAGATTGATTGTTGTAGAAATGGATGCATGCTGTTTTATGACAGTGAGTTTGGGATAAATGATGGAGCATTGGAGGAATGTAAATTTTGTTAAAGTCCGAGGTACAGTGTTCGCAAGCAGAAACGAGTAGCGGTTAAGTCCATGTTTTACTTGCCAATAATACCAAGATTGCAAAGAATGTTTGCCTCGATGAAAACTGCTAGTCAAATGACATGGCATCATTCGAATGGAATTCTCGGAGTGATGCGACACCCTTCTGATGGTGAAGCGTGGAAACACTTTGATCGAGTACATCCTGATTTTGCAGCAGATCCACGGAATGTAAGACTTGGATTATGCTCTGACGGTTTCACTCCATATATACAAGCTTCAGCAAAACCATATTCTTGTTGGCCAGTCGTTGTAACCCCGTACAATCTTCCTCCTGAGATGTGCATGACAAAACCAAGAGCAGCATGTGCAGCAACTGCGTCAAAAACAACAAGATTACTTTCAGGAGCAGTTGTCACAATTTAGGCAAGCTCAAGGCTGGCCTACATGAGAGCAGCAGGGTACAGGGACCTCCCAGCGTAATGCCCAAAATGTGAGAGCGCCGATCATTGATGATAATGATGACCCGTATGAGGTGTTTGGTGAAGACGAGGAAGATGTCGAGACCGAGGAGGAGGATTGATGATGGTGATGCATGTTACTGTTTTAATTATTATGTTTTCGATATGGTTGTACTATTTGGGAGGCTTTCTACGCTTCCCGGCACAATTTTTATTTGCTTCTTTTATGATACTTTGGTTTGTAATATTATTAAGTACAATTTTAATTTAACGCCTATTACATTTAATATTTTAGTGTCACGCTTTTATTAATTAAAATGATTTTTGAAACAATTAATTATATTTAAAAAAGCATTTTGAAAAAAAAAACGATTTTTTTATTATTTTAAATAATTTTTATTAATTAAAATGATTTTTAAAACAATTAATTATATTTCAAAAACAATTTTAAAAAAAAAGTATTTTTTTATTATTTTAAATAATTTTTAAAACAATTAATTATATTTTAAAAACAATTTTGAAAAAATAAAATGATTTTTTTATTATTTTATATAATTTTTGTTAATTAAAACGATTTTTAAAACAATTAATTATATTTCAAAAACAATTTTGAAAAAAAAAACGATTTTTTTTATTTTAAATAATTTTTTTTAATTAAAACGATTTTTATTACAATAATTTATTTATTAAAATCTTTTTTTTTTAAAAAAATATATACCGTTTCACAGGGGTTTACCCCTGGCAAAACCCCTGGTACTGTATGATTTGACTTGTGTCAGTACAACAGTGCGTCAGAGAAAGCAGTGCAGATGCGTCAGTTAGAAGACAGGGGTTAAGACAAGGATTTTGACAGGGATTTTGCCAGGGCCAGCCCCTCGTTTTTTTGCCAGGGGTGAAACCCCTGGAAAATTCATTTGCGATGGGCGTTTTTCCCAGGGATTCAGCCCCTGGAAAAATCCCTGGCAAACGTCCATTTGCCAAGGCTTTTGGTTTTTTTCCCAGGGAATCCGCCTCTGGCAAACGACATTGTTTCTTGTAGTGAAATTCGAAAGTTTTTCACCCTTTTTGAGGTTCTGAAATCAGAGTCTGAACAGTGCTTCAGACCCTGAAGTTCAGAGTCTGAACAGTCCTTCAGACTCTGAAGTTCAGAGTCTGAAGGTCAACAAAAATCAACCCATGAACAGTGCTTCTGAGGGTCAACAAAAGTCAACCCATGAACAGTGTTTCTGAACAGTACTTCAGACTCTGAAATTCAGCTTCTGAAGCACTCCTGGGCATTTTTAAGGTTCAGAAGCAGCTTCTGGGCATATTTTTAAGGTTCAGAAGCAGCTTCTGGGCATATTTTTAAGGTTCAGAACTTGTCTCTTCTTTGAACTTCTTCTTGAAAAGGATTGAAACTCATTTTTTTTCAACGTATTACAAGTGTTTTGGCTTTTATTTTGAAATTTCATAAGTTTGAACAACACATTTGAACAATAAGCTTGTTCATTAAGTTTCAAAAACAAACTTGAACAACAAGCTTTGTTCATTAAGTTTCAAACAACAATTTTGGTTAACAAACTTGTTCTTAAGTTTAAAACAAGTGTTTTGCTCTTATTTGGGATTTCTTAAGTTTCAATAACAAACTTGAATGAAAAAGGAGTGGTTTGACGTATGTCTTTCCATTCCCCGATTAAACAAACACTTGACGTATGTCTCGTTGTTTAGACAATCATCATTCTTTTCAAACTTCACCAAAAAAATGCATTTTAAGTTTCAACAATAAACTTGAATGAAAAAAGGAATGGTTTGACGTATGTCTCTCCATTCCCCGATTGAACAAACACTTGACGTATGTCTCGTTGTTCGGACAATCGTCATTCTATTTTCAAAAATACAAAACATAAAACGAATCCAACACACCAAAACCCTTTCTTGGTCCCCCGTGACCAATTGAATCAGTTCTCGACCCCCCGTGGTCAATTGAACCCTATTCTTGACTCCCCGCAGTCAAGTGAGTTTATTCTTGGCCCCCGTGGTCAATTCAAACCTTTTACGCCCATGCGCGGGTCCGTCCTTTTTTACCTTCATTAAGCTACCCTCATAACGGTAGTAGGTAAAACTTTTTATCGGTCTTCTTTAAGCTATCCATACAACGATAGTAGACCATGTTTTCTTTGCATTTAAAAAAAGCAAACTTTTTCGCCCAAGCGCGATCAATCTTTTTCATAATTAAAATCAATCAACACATAAACATTTGCTACAAAGAACTACGTAGCTTTGAATTCTCCATCGCACCAGGAGATACGTAGGAGCAAGATTCAACTCTTGTCAAGCACAATAATAAAAAATATCCTTTTTCCCCCTTTTCTTTATTCCTTTTATATATTTAAGCATGCAAGCAAACCTTTAAAAACACTTTAGCCTTAACTAACTAGGAGGTTCCCGTTGAGTACAATAGATGTGAGGGGTGCTAATACCTTCCCCTCGCATAATCGATTCGCGAACCCAAAATCTTTACAACTGTGGTAATTTAGAACTTTTTTCCACTTTTCTTTTGAAAAATTAAAAGTTCAGTCGTGAAACAAAATTAGCGAGTCAATGCTAATCAATAGCTTGATCTCCGAAATTCGACGCGACAAAAATGGCGACTTCACTGGGGATAACTTCCTCACTAGCGAGTCAAGCCTATCCTAGTTAGCCTTTAGGCTAAGTGTTCTTTGTCTTGCTTGCATGCTTTTGTTTTATTGTCTTTATCTTCTTTTATTTTCTTACCTTTATATTTATATGTTTCATGATGCTTTATATTCATATTGATATGTCAACTGTGGGTTTGTCACATTGTTCGGGTTAATGCCGAACGTGTGAAGCTTTATACCCGAGCTTTGAGAGAAAATTAAGATAAGATGGTGGTTGTGTAGCGGAGGCCCTCATGACGTATGTCTGATAGGGTTGATGCGAAAACCCCGCCTAGAGTAGATTTCACTTGGAATTTATTGAGGTCTTGCGAGTAGTTTGCAATTGACGGCAATATTTCCTTGTGGGATCCGTGACTCTAGGGATCTTTTAGAAAATCTCTAGAGCCTACATGTGAGAATGGGGGGAAGTTTTGAACGTTCCTATATCACCCCCCCTACATATCATTACATTTGCATTCATGAAAATAGTTTTTGCATATACATTTTGTTTTATAGGGAATTAAAAAGGCAATCAGTAATTAGCAAAAAAAAAACATATGGCTTCCGGGAAGAGAAACACGCTTGCTTTCAAGGTCAAGGCTCCCAAAGTAGAAAGCCTGCTAGTTTTGAGTAATCAGCTCTCTTTGATCAACAAGAGTAACTTCCAAGCAAGTTATGGATTGATACTTGACCTCCTGCGTGTGAAGATAGATTCAATGGCTTTAACTACATTGGCCCAGTTCTATGACCCACCTCTCTGATGCTTCACATTCCAGGACTTCCAGTTAGCTCCAACCTTAGAAGAATTTGAGAAGATTTTGGGATGTAGTTTGAAGGATCACGGGCCTTACCTCGGTTTGAGAGAAGACCCTACTTTAGAAGTCATCGCCGAATCTTTACACCTTAGTGTCCAAGAGATAGCACCACACTTGGAAACTAGAGGAAGCACTAAGGGATTCACAAGGAGGTTTTTGGAGACCAAGGCTCGGGTTTTGTTGGCCAACAAAGAGGGGAAAGCGTTCAATGCAATCCTAGCTCTTTTGGTATATGGGGTAGTTTTGTTCCCTAACATGGAGGACTTCATAGATCTTCCGGCTATAGGGGTATTCATGACTAAGAATCCTGTGCCTACACTTCTAGCGGATTTCCATCATTCTCTCTATGCTAGGCATGAAAAAGGGAGAGGAGGCACGATTTCCTGTTGTACTCCTTTAGTGCAAACTTGGTTAATGTCCCACTTGCCAAGAAATCGGGATTTGTGGAAAACCGAGCTAAGCTCAAGTGGTCACAAAGGATGACAGCTCTCACCGAAGGGGATATCCATTGGCATTCTCGAGATTTAGAGGATCCGGAAGTCCTTCTTAGCTGTGGTGAATTCCCTAATGTGCCCCTCATAGGTACTAAGGGATGCATCAACTACAACCCGGTCCTCTCTCTCTGCCAATTAGGGTATCCAATGGAGGATAAACCCGATGATCTCTTGTTGGAAGCTTTCTTCCTAAGAGAGGGAGATAAAGACCCAGCACTACTAGAAAATATCCAAAGAGCTTGGAATCAAATACGCAAAGGAAAGGTTGGCAAAAAGAATTGTGTAGCCAAACATCCCTACACTCAATGGGTGAAAGAAAGGGTCGAAATGATCAAGCTACCCTTTGCTGTTATATGCCCTCTTGAACCTCTCTTGCCTAAGCCAATTATAACCATTCCCATTGAAGAAGCGGAAGAGCTTAAAGCCAAGATTCGAGAACTCCAAAACAAAAATGGGGAGTTAGAATCAAAGCACCATCAAGCTTTGGGAGAGATTGCTAGAGCAAAGAGAGATCGAGAGGAAACAACAAAATCTCTCCAAGAGTGCAGAAAAAGGCTAAAAGTCTCTGAGGGGAAAAGAGAATGGATCGGGGGTGGTTTGGTCAGTGCCGACGCTAATCTCATAGCCAAGGACGAAGAGTTGGAGAAAGTCTTGCATTCCAACCAAGAGTTGAAAAAGTTTGGGGAATTAGCCATTGAAGCTCAAAGAAAATGGAGGTTGAAATATCATGAGAAAAATCAACAACTCCAGAAGGTCGTCAAAGAGTACAAAGAACGGCTACAAACCGAGCGCGTCCTAAAGGCAAGAATATGAGAACCTTTCTCATCAAGGGAAGCTAAAGTGCAATCATCTCGAGGCCAATATCAGGAAATATGAAGAATACTTTCGACCATATTGCAAGAGAGCACGGGGACCATATTGCACAACTACATGATGAGATTAGGGGTGCAAACACCAAGCTAGCTCAGCGCAAAGAGGTGATTGAGTTTGTGTGGCAAGACGCCGTCCGATTAAGTGAGGACTTCACAAAATTGGTCGCAGTTCTCAAATATGGTCATTGTCCCAACTACCGAAGAAGCTAGCAAAGGTCCGAGATGGTCATGCCTTACTTTGTCATCCCTAAGGAAGATCCAGAAATTCATGAAGTTCTGCAAGGACACAATGGACTTCTATAGGGAAGAAATAGACAAAGCTGAAAAGAGAGCGGCTGTTTGATTTGTATTAGCATTAATTACGCCTTGTAATCTAAATGTTATTCAATCAAATAATAATTTTTGAAGCAATATTAATTTCCCGGCCTTTAATATTTCTAATTGCTAATATTAACTGCGCGCCTTTAATTTCCTCGCAAAGCAAAATGAAAAAACGCATGTTTTTCATATACATCGCATACATGCATTGCATCCACATGCATAAATTTTTTTTAATATACAAGTTTGTTTTGGGGAATTGCAAAGGCTAAAAGTGTGTTGCAGTTGTCTAACAATTTGAGCATGTGCTCCAAAAAACCTTTTCATGCATTTGCATTAACATCATCCATAACATGCATACATTTGTTTTCATACACAAAACTCATTCCCATTCTTATCGTCAGGATTTCTTACAATCCGAACTGAGTCATCGGTGTTTGCATTACATTCGCAACACCACACGTCAGCCCAGTCAAGGAAAGTGGCTCGTCGTCCCAAATCAACCTACACGTACAACACTCGGGCAAATATAAGAAAGAAAATGGAACACTTGGAACAAGAAAACCAAGAACTCCGGGGAGAATTAACGTCCATGCGGACCGAGATCGAGAAATTAACCGAGTTGGTAAAACTACTAGCGGCTACACAAGTTTCGCCAACGGCTCCTCCCTCCAGCTCTCTAGCTCAAGTATCAGCTTCTACTACTTCGGCTCCAACAGTGCAAGTCGATGCTCCACATCACACCATGCCCCCCGGTTATCCCTGGGGCATGCCCCTCAGCTTTGGTGAAGAGTTTGTCCCTATTCCTACTACACATCAAGCAATTCCTGTTCTTCAACCCGAGGTTACTTTTCCCCAGGCTACTGCGGCCTTTTCAGCTCCAGTGATTCATACCACCCCATATGACCATGGACCTATATTTCACGCAGAAAGTATAGGGGCTCAAGGATCGGATGGATGATTTCCAAGAAAAGTTTGACGAAATGCAACGGGAAATCAAGGCCCTCCGCGGGAAGGATCTATTTGGGAAGAACGCCCACGAATCTTTGTCTAGTGCCTAAATGTCAAGATCCCACCCAAGTTCAAAGTCCCTGAATTTGAGAAATACAAGGGAACACCTGTCCTCAAAGCCACCTAGTAATGTATGCTAGGAAGATGTCTACTCAGACAAATAATCATCAACTACTCATCCACTACTTCCAAGACAGTCTAACTGGTGCCGCTTTGAAATGGTACATGAGTTTGGACAGCACCAAGATCCAAACTTTCAATGACTTGGGAGAGGCCTTTGTTCATCAATACAAGTACAATCTGGACATGGCCCCAGATAGAGACCTAGCTCCGGGCTATGGCCTAAAAAGATAAAGAGACCTTCAAGGAATATGCCCGAAGATGGAGAGAGGTCACTGCTCAGATTAACCCACCTCTAGAGGAGAAGGAAATGACCAAGATTTTCCTAAACACTCTTGGTTCATTTTATTATGAGCGGATGATTGCAAGCGCACCTAGCGATTTCACTGAAATGGTGAACATGGGCATGCGCCTAGAGGATGCGATCCGGGAAGGACGTTTGGTGAAGGAAAGTGCCCCAGCCAGCAGCACAAAAAGGTTTGGAAGCAGTTACCCAAAAAAGAGGGAACAAGACATTGGCATGATTGTCCATGGAAGACCTCGCCAAGATTATTCAGCCTACCCGCATGTCGCCACCATTTCACCATCCATCCCTACACCTCAAAACTATCAAATCCAAATTCCACAAAGACCTCCATCCCATTATCCTCTATCATATCAACAACCTTACCAACAAAATCCACAACAACATCGTCAACAACTTCACCCACAAATTCAACAACCACCTCGACCTCAAACTCCTCAACAACCCTTCACTCAACAGAATCGCCAGAAAACGGCATTTGACCCCATACCAATGAAGTACGTGGATCTGCTCCCTGCTCTGATTTCAAGGAATCTTGTTCAAACCATAGCACCTCCTCCCGTGCCAAATGTACTGCCTGTATGGTATCGTCCTGACCTCACCTGTGCCTTCCATCAAGGAGCACCGGGTCATGATGTCGAGCATTGCTACGCTCTCAAGAATGAGGTTCAGAAATTGATCCGTACTAAGCTTCTAACCTTCAAAGATTCCAATCCCAATGTCCAAGCTAACCCTCTGCCAAACCATGGGTCCTCCATCAATATGGTTCAAGATCATCAGGGAACCAGTCTCATCTCCAGTGCCCGAGATATCCGGACACCTTTGGTTCCAATGCACATCAAGATGTGTAGGGTAGCTCTATTCAACCATAACCACGCTAACTGCAAAGAATGTTATGAAAATCCTCGAGGATGTCTGCAGGTTCAAAAAGACATACAAGGATTGATTAACAGAAAGGAGCTTGTTGTCACAAAGAAAGACAAAAGTGTTTGCGTTATAACCCCAGAATTCAATATCCCGAAGCATTTGGAGTTAAATTTCAGCAGCCAGAAGTCTGTTGCCGCTCCACTAGTGATATGTTTACCAGGACCTATACCATACACTTCACAAAAAACAGTTCCTTACAAATATGATGCAACCATGTTGAGCGATGGACAAGAGGTACCTATACCCCCATTGGCCTCTGTTGTTAATGTTACGGACAGTAGCAAAGTGCTAAGAAGTGGACGTATTCTCCCAATGTCAGTTCAAGGGAAGACTAGTACTCCGGTGTTTGAACAAAAACAAATACAAGACCCCAGTACAAGCAAAGACGCGGGCCAACCTAGCGGGACTAATACCAATTCTGATTTTGATGAGGTGCTGAAGATGATTAAGAAAAGTGAGTACAAAGTAGTGGACCAACTAATGCAAACCCCTTCGAAGATCTCTATGATGTCTTTATTACTAAATTCAGATGCCCATAGAGAAGCATTAATAAGGGTTTTGGAGCAGGCTTTCGTAGATCACGACGTAACCCTTGGTTAGTTCGGAAGCATAGTTGGAAACATCACTGTTTGTAACAACCTGAGCTTCAGTGACGAAGAACTCCCCGAAGGAGGGAGACACCACAACTTGGCACTGCACATATCAGTAAATTACCAAACAGACGCTCTGTCCAACGTATTGGTGGACACCGGATCATCCCTGAATGTAATGGCAAAAACTACCCTAGATCAACTCTCTTACCAAGGTACACCCATAAGGCGGAGTGGAGTAGTGGTGAAAGCATTTGATGGTTCAAGGAAATCAGTAATTGGAGAAGTGGATCTGCCCATCACAATTGGGCCGCACACATTTCAGATCACTTTCCAAGTAATGGACATACAAGCAGCATACAGTTGTTTGTTGGGCCGACCATGGATCCATGAGGTCGGGGCAGTGACGTCTACGCTGCATCAGAAGTTAAAGTTTGTGAAGAACGGGAAGCTGATAACCGTGGGAGGAGAAGAAGCTTTGTTGGTAAGCCATTTGTCGGCTTTCTCTTTCATCAGTGCTGATAATGTTGATGGGACGTCGTTCCAAGGCCTTTCCCTGGATGATGAGAATACTAAGGAGAGTGGGGCATCCATGTCTTCTTTCAAAAATGCACAAAAAGTGGTGCAAAATGATTTGCTTCCGGACTGGGGAAAGTTGATAAGTCTGCCGGAACACAAGCATAAAGAAGGGTTGGGTTTTACTCCGTCTGCAAGAGTTACCGAGCCAAACACTAGTATTGAACCAATTAAGGACGCTTTCCACAGTGCCGGGTTCATTCATTCCTCGACAGAAGCTAATGCCATCACTGAAGATAAACCTGAAGAACTGACACCTGTTCTTGTAACGCCAAGAGGAGTTTGCTGCAATTGGGTCGCTGTCGACGTTCCTTCTGTTACTCATTCCTCAAAGTAATGTGTTTGTTTTGTTTATCTTTTTTCAAAAAAAATCCCTTCGTCTTGCCCAAAGCGAAGAGAGACTCATGTAGGGCTTTGTTTTTGTACTACTATCATCAATGAAATCGTCGTTTTTATCACGACCTTTATGTTATTTTTATGTTGTTTTTATCGTCGTTTTTCCCGGAAAAATGGTAACACAAAAAACCCAAAAAATAATAAATATATTTTCTTTTCAATAAATTTCAAAAGGTCTGCATTTTTTTCACTCATTTTACTAAAATCAATCATCCATCATATGCAGACTAAACGTCAATAAACCCGTTGAACACCATAGCCCTAGGCTCTCTCCCAACTTTGAGTTTCCTGTTTACGAAGCTGAAGAGGAAGAGGATGAAGAAATTCCTGACGAGATCAGACGCTTGTTAGAACAAGAGAGAAAGACCATTCAGCCTCACGAAGAGGCATTGGAGGTTATCAACTTAGGCTCCAGCGAGGACAAGAAAGAGATCAAGATTGGGGCATTGTTGGATGCGTCTGTCAAAGAAAGAATAATCAAGCTTCTCAAAGAATATGTAGACATCTTTGCATGGTCGTATCAGGATATGCCAGGATTGGACCCTGAGATTGTGGAACACCGTTTACCTCTGAAACATGAATGTCCTCCAGTCAAGCAGAAGTTGAGAAGGACTCGCCCTGACATGGCTCTCAAGATCAAAGAAGAAGTGCAAAAGCAGATTAATGCAGGTTTTCTCATTACATCAGAGTATCCTCAATGGTTGGCCAACATAGTGTCTGTTCCCAAAAAGGATGGTAAAGTTAGGATGTGCGTTGATTACAGAGATCTAAACAAAGCTAGCCCAAAAGGCGACTTCCCTTTACCTCACATCGATGTATTGGTCGACAGTACTGCCAAATCCAAAGTGTTCTCCTTCATGGATGGTTTCTCTGGATACAATCAGATCAAAATGGCTGTCGAAGATAGAGAAAAGACATCTTTCATTACACCTTGGGGTACTTTTTGCTATCAAGTGATGCCTTTTGGCTTAACGAATGCGGGTGCTACCTACCAAAGAGGCATGACCACTCTCTTCCACGACATGATGCACAAGGAAATTGAGGTTTATGTCGATGATATGATTGTCAAATCAGGTACTGAGGAGGAGCATGTTGAGTATTTACTAAAGATGTTCCAACAATTGAGAAAGTATTGACTTCGCCTGAATCCTAATAAATGTACATTTGGCGTGAGGTCTGGAAAACTCCTAGGTTTCATCGTCAGTCAAAGAGGTATTGAAGTAGATCCCGACAAAGTCAAAGCCATCAGAGAAATGCCTGCTCCGCAAACTGAGAAGCAAGTAAGAGGATTTCTAGGACGTTTGAACTACATCTCTAGATTCATATCTCATATGACAGCCACGTGTGGGCCTATTTTCAAGTTACTTCGCAAGAATCAAGAAGTAGTATGGACAGAGGATTGCCAGAAGGTCTTTGACAGCATCAAGGATTACTTGCTAGAACCTCCAATTCTTATTCCTCCAGTTGAATGAAGACCTTTGATTATGTACTTGACCGTGTTGGAGGACTCTATGGGTTGTGTACTCGGACAGCAGGACGAGACCAGTAGGAATGAACATGCCTTCTACTACCTGAGCAAGAAGTTTACGGACTGTGAATCCCGATACTCTCTACTTGAGAAGACTTGTTGTGTACTAGCCTGGGCTGCTAAGCGTCTTCGTCATTACATGTTCAATCATACTACTTGGTTGATATCCAAAATGGATCCAATCAAGTACATCTTTGAAAAGCCTGCTTTAACAGGAAGGATCGCTCGTTGGCAGATGTTGTTATCAGAATACGACATGGAGTACCACACTCAGAAGGCCATCAAAGCCAGCATTCTTGCCGATCATTTGGCTCATCAACCGATTGAAGATTATTAACCAATCAAGTTTGACTTTCCTGATGAAGAAATCATGTACTTAAAGATGAAAGATTGTGACGAGCCACTACTTGACAAGGCCCGGATCCCGAGTCTAGATGGAAGTTGATCTTTGATGGGGCTGTTAATGTCTATGGTAATGGAATTGGGGCAGTCATTGTTACTCCTGAGGGCAAACATCTCCCTTTTGCTGCAAGACTATTATTGACTGTACAAACAACATGGCAGAGTATGAAGCATGTATTTTGGGAATTGAAGAAGCCATTGATCTAAGGATCAAGAACCTTGACATTTATGGAGACTCAACGCTTGTGATTAATCAAATCAATGGAGATTGGGAAACTCACCACTCCGGACGAGAATCAGATGGCAGATGTTTTGGCAACTTTATCTTCTATGTACGAAGTCAGCCGTCGGAATGAAATTCCAACAATCAAGGTTCAACGCCTAGGAATTCTTCTAAGGTTGGGGCTAACTGGAAGTCCTGGAATGTGAATCATCGGAGAGGTGGGTCATAGAACTGAGCCCATGTAGTTAAAGCCATTGTATCCACTTTTACGTGCAGGAGGTCAAGTAACAATCCATAGCTTGCTTCGAAGTTACTCTTGTCGATCAAAGAGAGCTGATTACTTAAAACTAGCAGGCCTTCTACTTTGGGAGCCTTGACCTTGAAAGCAAGCGTGTTTCTCTTCCCGGAAGCCATATGTTTTTTTGCTAATTACTGATTGCCTTTTTAATTCCCTATAAAGCAAAATGTATATGCAGAAATTATTTTCATGAATGCAAATGTAATGATATGTAGGAGTGTGATATAGGAACGGTCAAAACTTCCCCCCATTCTCACATGTAGGCTCTAGAGATTTTCTAAAAGGTCCCTAGAGTCACAGATCGCACAGGGAAATATTGCCGTCAATTGCAAATTACTCGCAAGACCTCAATAAATTCCAAGTGAAATCTACTCTAGGCGGGGTTTTCGCATCATCCCTATCAGACATACGTCATAAGGGCCTCCGCTACACAACCACCATCTTATCTTAATTTTCTCTCAAAGCTCGGGTATAGAGCTTCACACGTTCGGTATTAACCCGAACAATGTGACAAACCCACAGTTGATATACCGATATGAGCATAATGAAGTATATAAATATAGAGCAAGAGAAAAAAGAAGATAAAGACAAAAAAACAAGAGCATGCAAGCAAAACAAAAAAATACTTAGCCTAAAAGCTAACTAGGATAGGCTTGACTCGCTAGAGGAAGTAATCCCCATCAGAGATATTGAGTCTTAGAGCTTTTAAGATTTTAGCTTTATTTGTGCACCACTCTATTAAGTTGGTTTAGGTGTTTTATTGAGTTGTAATCACTCTAAGCCTGTAGGTACGAGTGCAGTCTTTTTGTATTGAAGTGTTTCTTCAAAAACAGGGTAGTTTGTTTAAGTTGTTGTGTAACTGGGTTTAGTTACTTGGATAGGAAGTTAGTGGTTTCTAATACTCAACGTGTTGGGTAGAATTCAGACTAGGAGGAAGTTAATTGCTTAGGCTGGGAACTGGGTGTTCAGCGTCTTGAGTCATAAGTATTAATTCCTATAGTGGAATTCCTTCCTGGATTAGTATCCCCCAGAGTAGGAGGTGTTTACTCCGAACTGGGTTAACAAACCTTGTGCCTGTTATCTTTCCTGCACTTTACTTTGTTGCTTGTGTTTTGTTTTGTTTGTGCTCTGTTTTTACAAACTATTGTGCCCTGCATCGTGTTTTTAATCTGTCCAGCCAGAATTTCAATTGGCATCAGAGCAGGCACCCTGCTTGTGATTGGGTGTGTTTCCAGGGTTGTTAATTTCGGGCAAGCATGGATAGAGAAGAAGGTTATGTCAATAGACCACCCCTACTAGATGGCACAAACTATGAATATTGGAAGTCTAGGATGTGTGCCTTCTTAAAATCTATTGACAGCAGGACTTGGAAAGCTGTGGTTAAAGGCTGGGATCATCATGTGGTTTTAGACAAAGATGGGAACAAAACTGAGGTTCTGAAGCCTGAAGAAGAATGGACCAAAGCTGAAGATGATTTGTCTCTTGGAAATTCAAAGGCTTTAAATGCAATTTTCAATGGTGTGGACCAGAATATGTTCAGACTCATCAAGCAATGTACAGTTGCAAAGGATGCTTGGGAAATCTTAAAAACAACTCATGAAGGAACCTCTAAAGTCAAGATGTCCAGACTCCAGTTGCTGACTACTAAGTTTGAGAACCTGAAGATGAGGAGGATGAAAGCATACAAGATTTCTACATGAATGTGCTGGACATGGCTAATTCCTTTGATTCTCTTGGGGAAAAGATGTCAGATGAGAAAATAGTGAGAAAAATCCTTAGGTCACTTCCTAGAAGGTTTGACATGAAGGTTACAGCCATAGAAGAAGCTCATGACATCACCACCATGAAGGTTGTGGAGCTGATTGGGTCTTTGCTAAATTTTGAGACTGCATTCTACAAATAGCCTCAAAAGAAAGGGAAAGGAGTAGCTTTTGCAGTCAATTCTCATGCTGATGATCAACAAGAGTCTGATGAGGAGGATAGTGATTTATCAGAAGCTCTAGTGTTGCTGGGAAAACAATTCAACAAAATTCTGAAGAAAGTTGACAGAAAATCCAAGACCAAAGGTCAGAACTTCAGATTCAACAACAAGAAGCAGCAAACTGATGAGAAAAAGAGCAAGTCTGAGGAGAAAAGTAACCAAGCTAAAGGTGTGCAGTGCTTTGAGTGTGAAGGGTATTGTCACATCAAGTCTGAATGTCCCACTTTTCTCAAGAAGCAGAAGAAGAGCCTAGCTGTTTCATGGTCAGATAATGATTCTGAAGAAGATGTTGCAAGTGAATCTGGTAAGGGTGATACAAGTCTGATGGTCAAGTTAATGTCTCAGAAATCAGTAGCCAATTCAAAGACTGAAGCTGTTATAGAGTCTGAGACTTTTTCAGAGTCTGACTCAGAGTCTGATGCTTCATCTGTGTCTGAAGTTGCTAAAACCTCATATGATGAATTGGCTAACAATTATAGAAAGTTATACACCAGAAGTGCAGAAGTGTGCAAGCAAGTTCTGGATCAGAAGGTGACTATATGTCAACTGGAGGCTGAAAAAAGTGAACTTCTAGTGCAGAATTCAGAATTGAAAGAAGAAGTGAATCAACTAAATTCCCAACTTGAGCATATGAAAATGCAGGTTAAAATGATGAATACTGCTACTGATTTGTTGGAGGAAATTTTGGATGCTCAGAAACAAGGAAAAACTGGTTTAGGATTTGTGGATGAGAGTCTGAACCTCAAGCAGAAAAATCCAGTTAAACACTTTGTTCCTGCTACTCAAACTCATAATCTTATGATTGGAACATCTAAGATGAGACCTCAGAAACAAGCCCAGATGCAAGGCCAGAAGCATGTTCAGATGCAACCTCAGAAGCATGTTCAGATGCAACTCCAGAGGTTCAACAGAAGAAGAAGGAATCATACCTATACCTGTCATCATTGTGGTAAGAAGGGCATATTAAACCTTTTTGCTTTAAACTGTATGGTTATCCTGAACACTTTCAATATAGAAGAGTGCAACCAGCTGCAACCAGACACAATGTTTAGAAGGTGTGGAAACCTAAGGTTCAGAATGTAGGCCTTATTGCTCATACCTCTTTGAGAGCTACTTCTAGAGAGGACTGGTACTTTGATAGTGGTTGTTCAAGGTACATGACTGGTGTGAAGAAGCTGATGAGCAATATCAAACCATACTCCAGAAGCTATGTGACATTTGGTGATGGAGCAAAAGGTGAGATACTGGGTATTGGTGATTTAATCAGTGAAGGTTTGCCTAGATTGAATGATGTGCTATTGGTGAAAGGTTTAACCTCTAATCTGATCAGTATTAGCCAACTTTGTGATCAAGACTTGAAGGTTAATTTCAACAAGCAAGAGTGCATTGTAACTGACCAGGAAGGTAAAGTTCAGATGAGGGGCTGCAGATCCAAAGATAACTGCTATTTATGGGTGTCTGAAGAAGAAAGAAGCCTGACTTCTTGTCTCATTAGCTCAGAAGAGGAAGTCAGACTCTGGCACCAGAAACTGGGACATCTGCATCTGAAAGGCATGAAGAAAATCCTAAGTACTGAAGCTATCAGAGGAGTACCTAATCTAAAGATCAATGAGGACAGTGTTTGTGGTGATTGTCAAATTGGGAAACAAACAAGAAAGTCTCATCCCAGATTAGTTCACCAGGTAACTACTAAAGTACTAGAACTTGTTCATATGGATTTAATGGAGCCTATGCAAGTAGAAAGTATTGGAGGTAAAAGGTATGCATTTGTAATGGTTGATGACTACTCAAGATTCACATGGGTTAACTTTGTTAGAGAGAAGTCTGATACTTTTGAAGTGTTTAAAGAGCTGTGCATTCAATTACAAAGAGAGAAAGATTGTGGTATTGTCAGAATCAGAAGTGATCATGGCAAAGTTTTTCTGAGTTCTGTGCTTCTGAAGGTATAAAACATGAGTTTTCTGCACCTATAACACCCCAGCAAAATAGTGTAGTTGAGAGGAAGAATAGGACTTTGGCAGAATGTGCAAGAGTAATGCTGCATGCTAAAAAGCTACCTTATATGTTTTTGGTTGAAGCTATGAACACTGCATGTTATATCCATAATAGAGTCACTCTGAAGAAGGGAACAACTTGTACCTTATATGAATTGTGGAAAGGAAGAAAACCTACAGTGAAATATTTCCATGTGTTTGGGAGCAGATGTTACATTTTGACTGACAGGGAAAATAGAAGAAAACTGGATCCTAAGTCTGATGAAGGTATATTTTTGGGATATTAAGTAAACAGCAGAGCCTATAGGGTGTTTAACTCAAGAACCAAAGTTGTGATGGAGTCCATAAATATTGTAATTGATGATCTAGCTGCTGAGAATGAAAGGGATGGGTCAGAAGTTATTCTAGAGTTTGAAGCCTCAGAAGAACAAACTTCAGAAGCAGAAAATCATCCAGAGTCTGAAGATGCAGAAGTTCATCCAGAACATGTTCCTACTTGTAGAGGGCCATCAATTAGAGTTCAGAAGGATCATCCTAAAGAGCTAATCATTGGGAATTTGGATCAAGGGGTCAGAACCAGGAGATCAGACTCAGCTGCTACAGATTCATGTTTTGTGTCTAAGTTTGAACCCAAAAATGTGAAAGAAGCCCTAACTGATGAATTTTGGATTGAAGCTATGCAAGATGAGTTGAATCAATTCAAAAGGAGTGAAGTGTGGGATCTGGTTCCAAGACCTGAAGGGTTGAATGTGATTGGCACTAAGTGGATATACAAGAATAAAACAGATGGAAATGGTACTGTGATCAGAAACAAGGCAAGGTTAGTTGCTCAAGGTTACACTCAAGTAAAGGGTCTTGATTTTGATGAAACCTTTGCACTTGTGGCCAGACTAGAGTCCATAAGATTACTGTTGGGTGTATCCTGCATTCTCAAGTTCAAGTTATTTCAGATGGATGTGAAGAGTGCATTTCTGAATGGATATTTGCAAGAAGAAGTATATGTTGAATAGCCTAAGGGTTTTATGGATCATCAATTTCCTAATCATGTTTACAAATTGAAGAAGGCCTTGTATGGATTGAAGCAAGCACCAAGAGCATGGTATGAAAGGCTTACTCAATTTCTTGTGGCTCAAGGTTACAAAAAAGGAGGTTCTGATAAAACTTTATTTGTGAAAGATGAGAATGGAAGTCTGATGATTGCTCAGATCTATGTAGATGATATTGTGTTTGGTGGAATGTCTGACAAAATGATTAAGTTGTTTGTCCAGCAAATGCAGTCAGAGTTTGAAATGAGTTTGGTTGGTGAGCTGACATACTTTCTTGGATTGCAAGTTAAGCAAATGGAAGATACAATCTTCATTTCTCAGAGTAAATATGCCAAGAACATTGTGAAGAAGTTTGGAATAGAATCTACTGCTCATAAGAGAACACCAGCTGCTACTTATCTGAAGCTGACTAAGGATGAACATGGAGTTTCAGTAGATCAAAGCCAATATAGAAGTATGATAGGAAGCGTATTGTACTTGACTGCTAGCAGACCTGATATCACATTTGTTGTTGGTGTGTGTGCCAGATATCAAGCTGATCGTAAAATGAGTCATCTAACTCAAGTGAAGAGAATTCTGAAATATGTGAATAGCACAAGTGATTATGGAATCATGTATTCTCATAGTTCAAGTTCTGATTTAATGGGATATTGTGATGCTGACTGGGCTGGAAGTGCTGATGACAGGAAGAGCACATCAGGAGGTTGTTTCTTTCTAGGAAATAATTTAATTTCTTGGTTCAACAAGAAACAAAATTGTGTCTCATTATCAACTGCTGAGGCTGAATACATTGCTGCTGTTAGTAGTTGTTCACAACTGGTTTGGATGAAGCAGATGCTTGAAGAATATAACATTGAACAAGGAACCATGACCCTTTATTGTGATAACCTCAGTGCAATTAACATTTCTAAGAACCCTATTCAGCACAGCAGAACTAAACACATAGATATCAGACATCATTTTATTAGAAACCTTGTGGAGGACGAGATTATTCAGCTGGAACATGTGGATATTGAAGACCAAATTGCTTATATTTTCACAAAGGCTTTGGATGCTAAACAGTTTGAGAATCTGAGGAGTAAGTTAGGAGTTTGTTTACATGAAGAATTATAGCAATTACTGTAAACTGGATGTGAGGAAGATAGAGTACCTGCCAGATTTGCTAATGCTGAGTGTGTGTCTGATCCTGAGTCTGAAGTTAGTGCTGGAACTGATTTGGAAGATTTGTGTGTAGTTTTTATTCCCTATGTGAAACCTGTGTTTTGTCATAATTTTGTGGCTAAAAAGGGGGAGAAAAACTTATGTTTATGGAGTTGGTCAGAGTGTATCTTGTTCAGAATTTATGTGGTGAGTGTTGTGAAGCTAGACTGAGTGTTTATGTATTTGTGAAGCTTCAGGGGGAGTGTTCTTGTGTTGATCAGAGAAGCTGAAGTGTTCCTGTGATGATCAGAAGCTGTTGTATGTGCTTCAGTTATCCAGAAGCTGAAGCTGGTTGTTTAACATAACTGTATCCGCTGCTAACTCTGAGCTATGCTATGTTTGATTGATTTTGTGGAGTTCTTCATTGTTGAGATTTTATGTTGAATTGAAGAGCTCATCATTTGTGAAACATTGGTTTTAGCCAAAAATTTGCCAAAGGGGGAGATTGTTGAGTATTTTGAAGTTGGCTGCATGTTTTAGCAAATCCAATGTGTTCTATAGAAGCATCTCCATGTTTAAAACAAGTCTTCAGTTGCAAGAAATCCGATTTGGAGCTGTTCAGTACCTGAGAAATTGCTTCAGACGCAGAAAAATTGCTTCAGACGCACTGTAGCACTTCAGAAGCTGAAATGTGAGTCTGAAGCATCAGACGCTCTATGTCAGCGTTGACTTTTGTTGACTTCTTCAGAAGCTGGTTATTTTCAAGTTATTTTTGCGCGAATCTTTGCAAGATTTAACAAGGTTTTATCCACGCATATGTCTTCTAGAATGCTGATTCAATTGGTGAAGATTTAATGAAGATTTGACACGTTTTTATGAATGCTCGTATTTTTCAGAATGAATCTTGGCAAGATACTTTCCTGGTTTATTTGTTTCCTTATTGGATCATTCATGATTCAGAAGTAAATCAATTTAGAAGATTGGATTGAGTTTTATGCTGCTTGACTGAAGGTTATATAAGGAGTGCTGCTGCTACTTTCAAGACTTACAAATTATTGAAGAAAATCAGAGATATTGAGTCTTAGAGCTTTTAAGCTTTTAGCTTTATTTGTGCACCACTCTATTGAGTTGGTTTAGGTGTTTTATTGAGTTGTAATCACTCTAAGCCTGTAGGTACGAGTGCAGTCTTTTTGTATTGAAGTGTTTCTTCAAAAACAGGGTAGTTTGTTTAAGTTGCTGTGTAACTGGGTTTAGTTACTTGGATAGGAAGTTAGTGGTTTCTAATACTCAACGTGTTGGGTAGAATTCAGACTAGGAGGAAGTTAATTGCTTAGGCTGGGAACTGGGTGTTCATGTCTTGAGTCATAAGGATTAATTCCTATAGTGGAATTCCTTCCTGGATTGGTATCCCCCAGAGTAGGAGGTGTTTACTCCGAACTGGGTTAACAAACCTTGTGCCTGTTATCTTTCCTGCACTTTACTTTGCTGCTTGTGCTTTGTTTTGTTTGTGCTCTGTTTTTACAAACTATTGTGCCATGCATCGTGTTTTTAATCTATCCAGCCAGAATTTCACTTTGTAGCAAATGTTTGTGTGTTGATTGATTTTAATTATGAAAAATGATTTGATCGCGCTTGGGCGAAAAAGTTTTCTTTTTAAATGCAAAAAAAAACATGGTCTACTATCGTTGTGATGATAGCTTAATGAAGACCGACAAATGTTTTACCTACTACCATTGTGATGGTAGCTTAATGAAGGTAAAAAAAAGACGGACTCGCACTTGGGCGAAGGTATCCGTTTGAAAACGCGCAAGGGCGTGAAAAGGTTTGGTTTGGTGAGTTGGATTTGTGTTATGTTTGAAAATAGAATAACGATTGTCCGAACAACGAGACATACGTCAAGTGTTTGTTCAATCGGGGAATGGAAAGACATACGTCAAACCATTCTTTTTTCATTCAAGTTTGTTAATGAAACTTAAGAAATCTCAAAGTAATCAAAACACTTGGTTATTAAAACTTATGAAAAAAATTTGTTGTTCAAGTTTATTATTGAAACTTAATGAAAAAGTTATTGCTCAAGTTTGTTTTTGAAATTCAATGAACAAAGTTTGTTGTTCAAGTTTGCTTTTGAAACTCAATGAACAAAGTTTGTTACTCAAGTTTGTTTTTGAAACTCAATGAACAAAGTTTGTTACTCAAGTTTGTTGAAAATTATGAACAAGTTTGAAAAATGAACAAGTTTGTTGTTCAAATGTATTGTTGGAACTTATGAACAAGCTTGTTGTTCAAGTTAGTTATTCAAACTTGTGAAATTTCAAAATAAAAACCAAAACACTTGTTATAATTTGAAGAAAAATGAGTTTTAATCCTTTTCAAGAAGAAGTTCAAAGAAAAGACAAGTTCTGAACCTTAAAAAAATATGCCCAGAAGTGCTTCTAAACCTTAAAAATGCCCAGAAGTGCTTCAGAAGCAGAATTTTCAGGTTCTGAGTGAACAGTGCTTCAGAAGCTGAATTTCAGAGTCTGAAGTACTGTTCAGACGCACTGTTCAGACATTGACTTTTTGTTGACCTTCAGAAGCACTGTTCATGGGTTAACTTTTGTTGACTCTCAGAAGCTCTGTTCATAGGTTGACTTTTGTTGACCTTCAGACTCTGAACTTCAGAGTCTGAAGCACTGTTCAGACTCTGAACTTCAGAGTCTGAAGTACTGTTCAGACTCTGATTTGAGAACCTCAAAAAGGGTGAAAAACTTTCGAATTTGGTTAGAAAAAGAAGTATCCCACTTCTGTTTTGATGTTTCTCAAACTTTGAGATTTCTTTGAGGTTTTAAAAGATGCTTGCAGTTCAAAATGAGTTGAAAAACCACTAAGAATGCAGAGAATAATGTTGAATCAAACAGGAACCACTGAACAAATGCAAACAGAAATGCAAATGAAAGGTAAAGAGTTTAAAATGACTTACAAATTCATAGCCAATGCTTGGGACGCAAGAAAACTGAAATGGCTTTGTATGATGGCTGTTTTACAAAACTGGAATGATGAGGAATAAGAAACAGCAATAACAAGTGATGTTTTGCTGTTATTCCTTACTTTGGGTATGATGTTTATGGGTGCTTGATGGCTGGTTTTGATTGCTTGATTGGTATTTGATTGCTTGCAAAGAAAGGAACAGAAAACAGAGCTTCTGATTTTCAGAAGTTGTTGGGAATTTCTGGTTGTTCTTTCTGGTTTTGAATTGTTCTAAATTGCTCTAAAACAAATTGCTGAATTGCTCTAAGATTGTGTGAGAATTCTGGATTGGTTTTCTCAGAAATTGCTCAAGGGGATTCAGTTAAATTCTCTCTGAATTTCTATCTCAAAATGACTATGTGAATTGTTAAGCAAAGAAACTGTCTGAAATGTATATCAAAGAAGGTGTCTTCAATCCTTCTGCATTGCATTGCTTAAATAGGCAAATTAAGATCAATTGTAATCATGACAAATCCCCTAAAACAGGCTGTTTTGTGGGCAATGATCAGGACATTTGGCTAGCATTTAATGCAAAAGGAAGGAAGTGACCTTGCCTTGTGATCATGGTGAAGACCTTTGGCCAAATTCAGAACCAGTTGAAGCTGATTTTGACAGGAATTGCTAGAATCATGGGAAAACAGGGTGTAGCTCGTGCAGAGGTTGGGGGAAACAATGGAAAAGGTGTTGCACACTGTGCAGAGGTTGGGAGAAACAATGGTAAAGGTTCTGAATTGCAGAAGAAGGAAGAAATGTTGGAACAGGTCAGCTGTTTCAGAAACAGGGCAAGTGGTTTCAAAACCAGGGCAAGCAGTTTTGCAGCTTAAATTGACTGGTTTAGATAAAGGAGAAGAGGGGGAAAGGCCAGGTGGTTTGCTGGAAATGCAGGGTCAGATTGCAGGAAATTTGGGGAAGAAGAAGTGCTGCCCAGGGGCAGCACAACTTGCTTCTGAGTGGGCATGTCATGCACGTGCTTGGCCTTGGCTTTCTTTCTTTTTTTGAGTCTGAGGAAACGTGCCTGGCACGTGTTCCTCCTTTCTCTTTTTCTTTTTTTTCCTTCTTTTCTTTTTGTTTTGTTTTCTTTGAAATAAATAATAAAGCAAATAACAATAAAAGTAATAATAATAATAATAATAAAAGTAATAATGAAAACAAATAACAATAATAATAATGATAATAATAATAATGACGATAAATATAATAATGATGATAATAATAATAGTAATGGTAATGATGATAATAATAATAATAATGGGATAATAATGATAAGGATGATAATAATAAGATAATAATAGTAATAATATTAATGATAATAATAAAAATAGTGAAAAAGATAAATGATAATAATAATAGTAATAATGGAATAATAATAATAATAATGATAATAATGATAAGGATAATAATAATAATAATAATAGTGAAAAAGATAATAATAATAATAATAATAATAATAATAATAATAATAATAATAATAGTAATAAAAGTAAAAATAATAGTAAAGGATAAAAGATAAAAATAAAAAAATAGTAATAATATTAAAAAGAAAATAAAAATAATAATAATAATAATGAAAATAAAAAGAGAAAAACAAAATAAAAATGGGTCAAAAAAAAGGGGTATGACACCAACAATTTGGTTCTGAACAAGTTGATTTTATATCCTTTTTATACTATAGTAAACAAGCGTCATCCACAATACCGAACTCCATATCTTCTACTATACGAATCTCAAATTTCTGTCCATCCACCCAACATGCTTCAACTAGATTAATTTTTCTCAAAATAGCGGTTGTGATAAAAATGCTAGCGTAATCAAATCTCACTTCATTTATAGTGCATTCATCAATTTTAAAAATTCTACCTCTTTCACCAATAAGCTTCAAGAAAAAATTGACATTCCATGCATGCAGGGGAATGCCATAACATCTAATCCAAGCTCCTCTTTCAAAAAGAACTTCACCGTCTTTCAACCATGGTCGACAATCATAAAGAAAACTACGGAAAAATTCAGCCGCTTCATTAAAAATAACTATCACGTCAAGTCCTCCGTCTTGGTATAAAAACACTTAATCTCCTCCCAACGGTACTACCTTCAAGTTATCAAACCCGACATCGATAAGAATTTGTTGAAAAATAGGAACGCATAAACCATTTCGAACTCGTGTAGTCATGCCTTTGCTGGCCTACTCAACGTCGTCGGACACTGATAAATATTTAGTTTTCATTATCGGCGCTTCAACATTCTCAACAAAACTTTGAATTACCCCCTTCACCTCGTCTACCTTAATGACCTCCTCCCTCACTGAAACATCAACCTACACCCCCTTCTCAAAATTTATGTCCCTCACCTTCTCACGACGCACAACCCTCCTTCACCTTTTAAAGCTCCCTTTTCCTCCTCTCCCCACCCTCGACCTCTCACTCTCCCAACTCCCTCATATTTTTTCCAACCTTTTCGCGAACTACTTTTTCTCCCTCAAACTCTAACCTAGCACCCACCTCTTTACCGTCAAAGCTATCAAAGCGGGAAAAATTCGTAGACAACCTCTAGTCACCGAAGAGAACACTGTTTAAGGCTTTATTTAACTTCTCAACGTCACGCACCTTCGTGAACTGAGCAAAACCATAACGCTGACTCTTAGCATTTCTATACCTTGCAACATAAACATCCGAAAGCATGCCAACAACCTCCAACCCCTTCTGCAAAGCGACATAACCCAAAGCCATGTGTTCACTGTTATTCTTTGCACTGTCACGAGAAGGAACTCTATAACTATTGTGATTGTTTTTGTTCTGCTGGGCGTGAATGCTAGTTGTAGCTGTTGTATTCCATACGTTGTTGATAACATTTTGGTCCTGCTGTGCTGGATTAGCTTCTACCCCTGTGTGTGTTACAGGAACAGCGAACGACTTCTCCCTCCTTGTACGTGATCGTCCTCTCCTGACCTCTTTCTTCCTTCCACCTCTACGTGGACTCCGAGACCATTCTGAACCCCCCTCACCATTAAACTGCCGTGATGATAACCTAGGAAGTTCATTATCGTAATCCTGATGAAACGATGCTCTGTATCGAAACCCTAATTCTCGCTCAAAATCACAGTAGTTGTTGGAACGACGATAACCTCCATGGAAACTCTGACCTAACCATACTCCTCTGTGCCTGATGATACCCCTTGACCTTTCATGTCCATGTGCCTCCGATTGAAACTCTTTCTGATGTCTAGGTCTCACATCAGTCCACTCCCCTTGATCCCTCCCCCCCCCCCCCCCCTGGTGCCACCCTGGCTGGAACTCCTCCCCGCCCATAGTACCTCACTTCCGGCAAAAAAGAATGTCGTTGCAGTGATCCCCGGTGAAACCTATAACCGCCGCCCTCTCGCTCTCTCTCTAGCTCTCTAGCCGTATTGTTGATAACCAAAATTATGTAAAATGGTTCACACCATGATCATTTTTTTTATGATCATGATGTACCCCCATTGAAACCCAGCCATTTAATTATTGAAGACCAAATAGAATATAAAAATCAACATTAATGAGAATAGAAATGATTGTTGTTTTCAACATTATTTTCACAAAAAATAAACAAAACAGTCTTGGTAATTTAAAGCCTTCTTCAATGGTAACATGTCCCTCAGTAAGGATTCAATAATACCTCTATTATTTCTTTTCCACTATTAGGGATTCAATTAAGAATTTGTACATTCAAGCTTAAAAACTTACGTGTTTAATGTTCAATATATTAAGTAAAAAACCCATCATATAATATCATTTAAAGTTGAAAAAAATTATTAAAATAAAAATTACAATAGCATACTATTATAAAAAAAATAAAAATTGTTTGAAAGAATCATGACATCTGTTGGTCCCTTATAACTCCGTCCTTAAAACAGTAAAAGAAGTCATAGAAAACAAAAATATTGTTATGACTTTTTTTTTTTGACAAAAAAATATTGCTATGGTGATTTATCATTAATTTGCTACCCAAATGTTGACATCGACAGGTGTTGTTGTGTGATCTCTTGACACAGAATTATGTGTCTTGACGCTCCCCACCTTGTCATCTCTATGACCCGTGAAGATAATAATAACCTTACTTTTTTCTCCTATGTGATCAACTTAGAATACATAAACAAACTTATAAAATAATAAGGGAATTTATACATAGATAAAAAAACGATATGAGGGTAGCCTGTCAGTGGTTGTCTGGCAGAACCGTGTTCATGGGATTAGTGGCCTTTTGAGTATGATAAGTTCAAATATTTAAAAAGGAATGTTATTTTAATATATCAATTTTTATACTAATTTATAAACCTTTTGAGCATGATAAGTTTTATTTAATTTTTAATTCATTTTTCACTTTTCTCTTTTTTGAAAGATAATTTTTCATTTTTCCAATTAGATATAAATTATTATCTACATAAAATCTCTGTTTTTAACAATAAAAAATTAATAAATAAAAAACAATTAATAATTCATATCCTAAAGAATTTTGTGCAAGTTATAAAAACGGATATAGTACCTTCATTGGGCACTTTGTTATTTACAAGACTACTAAGTGCGTTTTTTTTTGTAGAAATGTATTTTGTTGGTAGGAAGAATACTAAGTATTTTCAAACTAATTCGTTACAATTTTGTACCGTTAAGGGTTTCAATTAAATCCTCTCATTTTATCTTTTTTTTTTTATCCTAAAAATCTTAATAAATGTCAACACTCATTAGTTTGACATTTTTACACTGTAGTGTGCATTGTTTTTTTTTTTTTTACGGAGGCAATGTGCATAAATTATAGAATAAAGAGTCAATTTAATCCATAAATTATCATTGTCTAATCAATTTAGTCTCTAAACTATTAAAACTAACCAAAGGCTCATAAACTATTAATCCGTCCAACTATTTAGTCTCTCTTAACAAAATTGATTTTTGCAAAGAAAGTTAACAAAATTGATTATTTTTTATGATAGTTTTAGGATTAAATTGATGAATTTTTTATAGTTTAAGGATTTTTTTAGTTGATTTAAATAGTTCAAGGACTAAATTGACGATATATTAATAATTTAAGGGTCAAATTGACTGTTTATTCTAAACTATATAAATGGATGTTGAAATATAAATTTAATGACTTTGTATAAATAAAATTGACTTTAATCACATTTTAGTTGTCACACACACAAATATACACATATATGTGACAATAGATCAAATTACACTTATATAATATTACATCAGTGTTAAAGATAATTTTGATGTACCTAAATAATATATCAAATTATTTTAGATATCTTTAAAAATTTACATAAACCATCTAATATGATATAAATTGTCAATTAAAAAATGGTAAAATTTGAATAATATGTTCATAATTTTTAATATTATAACGGTGTGATTTAGTAATCTCTCTCTCTCTCTATATATATATATATATATAGACACACACACACATCCCATTTTTGGACTGGATTTTTCCTTTCCAATTTCACTCCTCTATTCAAACTATTTCATCATTTTTATTCAAATAATTAGTTAAAAAATTAAGTAAATCTCATTAAAATAGGAGTAACATAAGGAACAATCAACAAGAATTGAAACAATATTGAACACTATGAAAAATCATTATTTTGACCTTATACTAAAAAAAATTATGTTTTCTTGTAACATTATTTTTTCTTCTAAGTTTACCCTTCAGTTCATTTTTTGTATTGTACTATTTTATGTTTCTTGCCAATAAAGAGAAACATGCATGTTATTTCCCGTCTTAATGTTAGTCTATATAATAATAATAATAATAATAATAATAATAATAATAATAATAATAATAATAATAATAATAATAATAATAATAATAATAATAATAATAATTCCTCTGTCTCAAATTTAATGTCCTCTTTATCATATTTTTTCGTCTCAAATTATTTGTCCCTTTCTAATATCAATACAACATTTTTTTTCACAAACCAACGTAAGTCTTTTCAGCATGTTTTATCTTCACTCGCACAAACCAACACAGGTCTTTTCAGCATGTTTTGTCCTCACTTTCATGTTTTCCGAGAAACTTCTCAGAAAGCCACCCATCCCTAAATTACTCCAAGTCAAGCATGCTTAACTGTGGAGTTTTTATGGAATGGGCTATCAAAAAGAAGATGCATCTTGTTGGTATAGATAGTATCAAACAATTCTTATAAGCATTCCTTCAACCATGTATTCCCATACTTGCACAGTCTAAGGATCCCTCTCGTTCTGATGTGGATTCAGTTTGCCTAGAAGCTGCCAGAAGCCGATCATTGTCAAGCCTTGTGCACCGGCGACCACTAAGGGTGAGAAAAACACAAGAAAGGGGCGGGGGTTGAATTTTGTTGGCTTTTTCTGAGAAACTTTTAAGTGTTTAAACAAAACAAAGCAAGCAAGATAATCAGAGAGGGGAGAAAACACAAGCAAATTATCCTACACTACTAAAAAAACAAAAATCAATGAGGGAAATTTAGTGAGGGAAAACATGAAATCTCTCTCTAATTCCGTCACTAAATTTTGCGACCAAAGAATTTGTGAGGGATTTTATTTTTTCCATCACTAATTTCCCTCACTAATTTTGCTTTTCCTAGTAGTGCTAGTTAACCCCACAATCCGAGGTTAGTCCAGTCCCCTTGCACTTCTAAGGGAATTTTCACTATAATCACACAAGATTACAACTGCTCAAACACACAAGTTTGAGACTTTCCTGCCTCACTCAAGAGGACTTATACAATCAGAATTTACAACAAATAAGTTTAATTTTTTACACTTTGTACTCATAGAGTGATAAACTAAACTTAAAGTTCAAGTAACTTCTAACACTAAGAAATTCTATGATAAGAAGTTTCTAAAAAATTTCTAAGTGCTTGTGCGCTTTTGAATTTGACAGAGTTTTGGCACTTGTAGAAAATGTGTAGTCTCTTAAGTTCTTCAAACTACTCAGGTTCTTTAATAGGAAAGAAATGAGAGAATAGTTGTTTGAAGATTGACAGCACATCAAATTCGTCCTTGAGAAGTTTCGATCAGTTTTGAAAACTTTGTCTCTAATGGATAATGTCGTTGAATAGTACTAAAGGGATCATTTGCTTCATTGGGAATGATTTGTTACATTCTTTTTGCCATTGAAGTTCATTATTTATTTCTGCGTGTGGTCAAAAGAAGACAAACAATACGATCTGATCTTGAAAGTGATGTTCCAAGACTGGTCAGAGTCTCTTTATAGTGTTGACTGCTGACGTGTCCATCATAACATGTTTCTTTCAAAACTTGCTTTCAGAGTCTTCAAGGGTAAATGCAACTTATGATCAGAGCTTTAAATTTTTGTTAACCTTTCTTCAGATCATCTTCTAAGTCTTCAAACATCTTCTTAACTTCTCGAGTACCAAAATACTTCCTTTGCTTTTACAACATGATGTATTAGAACCAAAAACTTGACTTTGAATTCATAATTTGATTCTATGGTCATGCACACTTAAACCCACATTAGAGTACTCAATTGTCGTTCCTTCATACATTGTTATCATATAAATCTTAGAGACATTATTCTAAAACCCACTTTGGTTCAACAACCATTGCCCGTCTTCGTCAGCCTCGGGCGTTACATGCCCACCATCTTTCGCTTGGTTCATCCCCAAACCACATCAAACTGGAAGAGGTCTACTTTGATACTACTTGTAATATCCCATACGACTTTAAGTATTGTCGTCTGATCCTACGAACAAACACAAGTCTTTTCAGTGTGTTTTGTTCTAACTTACACGCTTTCTGAGAAACTTCTCATAAGGTTACCCATCTCAAAATTGCTCCAAATCAAGCATGCTTAACTCTGGAGTTCTTACCGAATGTGATACCAAAAAGAAGATGCATTTTGTTGGTATAGGTAGTACCAAAAAATTCTTATAAGCTTTTCTTCAACCATATTGTCTCATACTTGCACGGTCTCAGGATCCTCTCATTTTGATGTGGATTCAGTTTGTCTAAAAACTGTCAGAAGCCACTTATTGTCATGTCTTGTGCACCGACGACCACTCCCCGTCCTCATCAACGTCGGATGTTACAAGGAATATCCCATATACTCAATTATGTAAATTCCCTTTTCTATAACATATATGTCTTTTCAAATAAAAAATGTTTTCTCAACAAATATTAAAAAATAAACAAATTCTAAAACCATGTTATTTTCAACAAACCTAACCATGTCATCATTCCTCGGACATGTGAAAAAAGGTTTATGAGAGATAGAAATTGTACTTATTCGGGCTACTAAAAAGGTTTTATATATGTTTGAATTTTCTAAGTGATCAGGAGATAATGTAATGTACTAGATCCCATCTATTATAACATATCCTCCTTTTAGACATTGTGCAAGAAAATAATATTATAGAAGAGTAATTAAACTAACCGTGATGAATCTTTTGCAAGAACTTCTACCTTTTGAACGTGTTCACCACACCTTTCTGATGAACAAAGAACTACAAATATATGTCCCACGAGCACAAAGTTTGCTTCGGGTAAGTTAATTGCTCAAAAGGGTATAAAGATCAAAGTTGGACAAACACACGATGAATTGTAAAATAAGTTATCAAAAGTAGAGCCTTGCCTCACTTTTGATGTGTAAATAAAGAGAATTTTGTGCAAACCGAAAAAGAAATAGAGAATTTTGTGGGTCTTATATCTATTATTGATTTTATAAGTTAAGAATTATTGCTTCCATCAAAATCAATTCCGCGAAACCCAAGAGCGCTTAGATCAGTTGACACGGGTCTTTCCTAGTTTATTGTGGTCCTAGGTCCGAATACAATTCCGTCCTTTTTGAGTCCCACAAAGCCCGTGAGATTAGTCTCTGTAGATGTACAAGAAAGATACCTAGTTTACACATGAAAAAAAAAAAATCAACTCCACGAAGACCAAGATCAATTTTATGCACCATTATTGTAACCTTACTTTTACTCACAGAAATTGTTGGATCATGAAATGAGTCTAAAATACTACTCCCTCCATAACTTTTTATAAGCAAATTTGACCAATTCACATTTTTTAAGGAATGTGGTTTGTGTTATTTAATTTAAGTTAAATAACCTATTTTGCCCTCATTAATTGTGGTGTACAGTAGTATATTTTCAAGGTGTTGTTGTTAAACGTGTGTGCATTTAAAAAATTAAAGTAAGGGTATTTCAGGTATATTATCCTTAAATATGACAAAAAAAGTCAATTTTGCTTATAATTAGTTACAACTGAAATGGTTGAATTTTGCTTATATTTTGTTATGGAGGGAGTATGTAATTTAAATTGTCCCGCCCTAGTAAGTAGATACATACACTATAAGACGATAATGAAATTGACTTAAAGAAGGTTTTTTATGTTTAATCGTTGTTCAATAAATTTAAAACTGCACGTCAAAAGGTGCTTCTGAGACAGTTTTAGATCAATTTATGTTAAAAAATTATTAGAACATATATTTGTTCGACTAAGATGTGTCAATTAAGAGGTAAGCGTTTAACTTTGTAAATTCAAGGGACATGGTTCAAATTTCATATCTAACAATTGTAAAATGATTATTAAAGCCATTGTGATCTAAAATAATTTACCCATAAGCAAAAATCTATATGATTCAATACAAGTATATATCAATCAAAATTCTTAGCTCCCAACCGTCAAGATGAACATGGGACAACGAACCACTTAAGTGTTCAAACAGCTAGAGATAACCTTCCTGCAATCAGGGTGCATTGACCACATCTCATGGATCTAAATTGAGATCAATAACTAATATTCTGCAATTGAAATTCCAAAAGCAAAGGATAATGACCAGATCTATTATTTATCAGGGTTGAGACAGAGATGGAAGTGCACATGCCAATTCAATGACGGTTACAAATAGCTCTTTTCAGTCTCTTTTTTATGTGATTGATGCCTCTTCTTCCATTAGACAAAGTAAAGAAAACTTCTTTTGTTGGCGAGTGAATCACCTGATTAGTCTCAGTCCAATGATGAAATTCCTCCACAGGAAGTCTTGTAGGTTGAAGAGATCCTTGGTGTTCTTGTGCACCAATAGTATTGAAATCACCTATGATACAGCAACCCTACAAGAATGTAACGGATTAGCATGGGGTAATTTCCCACGCAAAGGCGAAAAGAGCCCACGCAAAGACGAATTTGCGGTGGAATAAAGTCCCACACAAAAAGTGGAATTCCGGCCGCCGCAAAGACCCTTGTGCCATAGCAGATGACTCATTGTCGCCGCAAAACCCACTGGTCATTCCGACACAACTTTTCCTTTGCATGGGACTGGATGGCCGCCACAAAGTCCCACGTGACTTTGAGTGGAAAAAGGGCCGCCACAAATGTTGCCAAATTTTAAAATATATATATATATAATATAATATAATATAATTTTTTTTTATAAAAATATGATGTATAATTCTACCATTTAATTTAATATTAATAAAAAAAATTAAATAGAAAATTTAATGTTATCAAATAAAATATTACAAAATGTTATTGAAAAGTAACAGTACAAATTAAACTGTAATTCATAATTAATAAAAATTTGAAGTTTAAAATATAAAAATGTTGAAGTATAAGAGTTTTAGAGAGAAACTAGAGAAGTTAGGTAGAAAAACGAATTAGTGTAGGTTCTTCTCTAAAATTGCTTTGATAAATTTCCTCAACTCAACTTTGAGAGGTTCCTCTAACCACAAAAACATGACCATAATACCACCATCCATTTCCGTCATCATAGTACTAGTTGCCATCACCATCCTTATAGTAGTGCATTTGTCCAACAACTCTTCCATCCAGTCCACTTTCTTCATGAGGGGTGGTGAGTAGATGTGAGGAGTTGTAGACTTAATCAGACCAGAGAAGCTTAGAGACAAAGGAGCAATAAGAAAGGTCCATCACACTATCATTCCTATAAGTGACCATTCTCCCACAAAAAAAACATAGGCTAGTTGATTTTGATACGATTTTTTAGCATCCACATGACATGCAAATCTTCATCGTCAATTCTTCCAAAGTTGTTATGCTTGGTTGTGATCACTTTTACCACCACCCTACGTAGCATCCTAAGAGTATTCAGATCTTTAGCTTCCTCAATAGCAGTTACTTTAGGTCTCCATTTAGATGGTAGACTTCTGAGGATCTTGTTCACATGGTCAGCAGTTGAGTAACTCTTTTTCAGAATCTGAAGTCCAGATACCAGAGTCTGAAATCTTGAGAACATAGTCTCAATGTTTTCATCCTCCTTCATCTTGAACAACTCATACTGTTGAACCAGAAGGTTAGCCTTGGCTTCTCTAACTTTCTTGTTTCCTTCATAGTTAGAGCACAAGGAAGTGAAGATGGCCTTTGCAGTAGCTTTATCACTTAGCTTCAAATATTCATTGTGAGGCAGAGAATCCACAATGATACCTCTTACTCTATGATGCTTTCTATAGATCTTTCTTTCAGCATCAGTAAGACTTTTTCTATCAATGGCTACTCCTTCTTCATCAACTGGTATAGTTATACCATCTTCAATGATATCCCAGAGGCTATCATCTATTCCAATGATATGACTATACATCTTGCTTTTCCACCAAGAAAATTTTCCAGGATCACCAGTAAACATAGGAGGTTTATGGTGAGAGTGAGATTGAGATTGCTTATCATTTGTACCATAGTCATATGATACAGTAGCTCCAGATCTAGGAGTAGGTTGAGAGGAACCACCAGATTCACTAGAAGCCATGTTTTTCTCAGGATCAATACTGACACAATGTTAAGTGATTGAATATCATAACCGGAGCTCTGATATCAACGGAAGGTGAGAAAAACACAAGAATGGGGGGTTGAATTGTGTTGGCTTTTTCTTTCTTAAAAACTAAGAGTTAGTTCAGCTTCTGATGTATGATCAGAATCTGAAACTAAGTTCAGAGTTCAGATGCAGCAGATAAAAAGTAAATGAGAGAGAGAGAGAGAGAGAGAGAGAGAAACACAAGCAATTATCCTGGTTCCTTCCACAACCCGGAAGTAGTCAAGTCCCCTTGTCACTTACAAGAGATTTTTCACCATAATCCAAATGATTACAAATTGCTCAAGCACAAAAGCAAGAGACTTCCAAATGCTCAAAAACATAGTAAGAGACTTCTAATTGCTCAAGCACACAAGCAAGAGACTTCTGATTGCTCAAGCACACAAGCAAGAGACTTCTAAACAAACAGAGTTACAAAGAAATATGTTTAAATTGAACACTTGATATACTATCAGTGGTGTTCACAAAATACAACACAGTTTTCAGACTCTAAACTTAAGAAATTCTAAGATAAGAAAGTTTGTAAGAATTTTTAAGTATTTGATGCGTATATAATTTAGCAGAGTTTTGGCACTTTTCAGAGTCTTGTTAGTTCCTTAAATTCTCCAAGTCTTCAGTCCTTTATAAAGAGGAGTAGACAGACTTTGAGAAGGTGCTAGATCATCAATAGAGTCGTTTTATTTGAAGCTTGATTCAACGTTGATTTGTTCTTTGATTTGGACTGCGTACCATGAAGATACCGTTTCAATCCTTTCCTTAAAATGGATTGGATGTCTTGTCCAAGGAGACAAAATTGCAGAGATCGTTTCTGACTCTGAGAAGTTTGTAGAGGTCGTGGTTGTACTATGTCCTTGATGACAGTGACACCAGTTGACTTCTGATACTTCAGAGTCTGAGTCTTCAGCTTCTAATCCTTCAGCTTCTGATCCTCAGCTTATGATCCTTCAGACTTCAGACTTGCAACACAAGCTTCCAAGTATATTTCCTTCCTCTTAAACTTGTTCCTTCAGAACCAAACTTGATTTATACTTGAATAATTTTTAGTCTAAGGTCCTGCACACTTGAAATAAGTATTAGCATATCCAATTTTCTTTTTAGTACCTTGTTATCATCAAAACTCAAAAGAGGCATTGTTTACACATTTTGTTCCAACAGAGATTAGATTGATCTTTTAATAAAATAGAGTCTACGCTTGGTTTGATTAGGATCTAGTTATTAGACTTTTCCAACAATCCCAAGACTAGACTAGTCTACTCACAAGATTTCATTGTAGACACTTGACAAAATATAAATTGCATAAATTGTAAAAGCAAGAAAGTAAAAGACAAGAATTGTAAATATGGGGAAAAGTAAAGAGCAGAAATATAAAGAACAATAATGTAAATTGCAAGGAAGTGTAAAAGTGCATAATTTTATAAGTGTTTGAACTTAGAACAAGATAGAGTTACAATCTCACTATAGTAACTTTACACTCATTCCAAGATGAGAAACAACTCTGATTAGAGCTCTATTTATAGCCTAAAGCCACGGACAAAGCATTAAACATGAATTACACAGCAATAATTGGCAAATTCCAAGAGTTTTCAATCATAAAATCCGACTGCATAACATGCACGACCGTGCCATATGGGTGCATGGTCGTGCCAAGTTTCAAAACATCAAAATTTGAAGAATTGGCAGGCGCACAACCGTGCCATCTGAACGCACGGCCGTGCGTGATCTCACTGCCTTGCTTGGCACGGTTTGCTCAGTTAGGATGCACAACCAGTGTAAATGATGGCACGACCGTGCCATCTCACTTTTGCCTTGAAACTTGACTTTTCTTGCTTGGCTCTTTGTGATTTTGCTCCAAAGTGTTTGCTCATCATTATTTTTGTCTAGAAAGAAAAACAAAGGTACTGAAGTAAAATAGCTCTAGAAAATAAAGAAAAACGACTAAACTTGCATAAAAAGAAACCCTTAAAAACCTATAAATTACTACTTATCAAACTCCCCCAAGCTTGAATCTTTGCTTGTCCTCAAGCAAAAGACAAAGTATTTTTGCAACCCAAGTCAAAGTAAAAAACAATTTTTGAAAATTTTTGTTCTTTTAAAGGCTTTGTTCTTGAAGTGCTTATTATTTCTACCCTAATGCTCAATTTAGATTTTTCAACCGAACAACAAGCTTTATGTGAGTGTGTGTTGGAACAAAATGTATGAACAACTCTCTTTTGAGTTTTGATGATAACAAAGTGTTAAGAAGAAAATTGGATATGCTAATACTTGATTCTAGTGTGCAGAACCATATACTTACACTACAAGAAAACAGCGAAATAGCGTCGAATTTTAGCGTCGGCCCCTGACACCGACGCTACTAGCGTCTGACTAGAGTCGGCCTAACCCACTCTACTTCAATTTCTAGTTTTCCTTTATTTTTAAAAAGATTTAGAGTCGGCCTAGCCAAGGCTAAAGGTTAGGGGACCCACATATGACATTTTAGACCATATTTAGAGTCGGCCTGTCTGACTCTATTATTTTAGTTGATAAAAATTTAATATAATAAAATTATTATTCCTCTTTTTTTGCTCAAATGGGACCTACATAATGTTTAAATTAGATAGAGTCGGCTTAGCCGACGCTAAAATTTTTGCCAATAAAAATTTAATTTCTATATAAATTATTATAAAAAGTTTTTTATTCAATCAACAAAAATACTACCCTAAATTTTTTCCAACAATTTTTTCCCTCTCTTTACTCAATAAAAAAAAACCTCAAATATTCATCACTCTCACTAATTCATTTTCATTCTCCCTCCCACAATTCTAAAACCTAAACCACATTTTATTCTCCACCAAATTTCAATTTCACTTTCCCCCAAATTGAAACCTAATTCGTAGAAGTGTCACCGGAGCCTCTCCATTTCGTATTCTTCGTCAATTAGAAAATATCTCTGTTTCACCTTATCATCTCAATTAACCCTAAACCCATATAAGAAACCCCTATATATGTTTCACATAACAAATTGAACACCCCAATCGAGTGTATCCGCTGCTTCGTCGCTCTTTCTTGTTGTCTTGCACGAGGAGGGTTCCAACCTCAACATCACTCAGATTCACCTGAGTTTAGGGTTCACTTCTACCACACCCAGGTACCTCTTCTATCAATTGTATTTAAACATGTTCAAATCGTGCTCCTGTTCATTCTTCTATGAATGTAATCTTCATGGGTTGATTGTTGAATGAAACCCTTTTATGAATTTACTTTTTTTATTGAATTGTGTGTGACATTGTTAATGGAAATGATGTTTTACTTCAATTTCGAGAGAATTCTTGTGGGTTTGGTGATTTCTGAAATTGGGTATTTGCTTTAGGTTTGGTGATTCTTGTGAGAATTCATGTTTCTAATAAGGATGTAGCTTTCTTTTTACTCTTTTGTAAGCATGGATTCAATACTCTTTTTCAACTATTATTATTTGTATCTTTTTGCATTCACCACTAAAAGGTTATATGTAATTGTGGGTATGTCTCATAAGGAAGAATCGAGGAGTCATTCAGTTTTTCGAAGACGAAGCCGCTGACATCGATAGCGAAGACAGCGAGTTCAGCGATTTCAGCGACGGTACATTCTCTCAATTCCTTCATTTGTTGCTCTTGCTAGAAATGTTAGGGTTTCGTATTCGATATTCGTGTTTAGAATTTCTAATGATTTTACGCCTTTTGATTTTCGTGTTTAGAATCTTATGAAGATGAATTTGAGACATTGTCAACGACGAGGAACGAGTCAGCTAAGGGTTCAAGTAGTGTCCCACGTGTTCCCAAACAGGAACTTGTGGATGAAGAAGAATTTGATAGATTGATGGAAGAACGTGTTAATTCTAGGTTTTTCCGTTTTGCTGAAGATGGCGATGAGTTTGAGGATAAACCAATGGAGGATAATTCTTCTTTTATAGTTATATTTTAGTTTTCCTGTATGTTGTAGATTCTAAAAGAGAGTTCAGAAGGACCTGTTGCTGTAACTGTTCAACGAAACGAAATAAAAAGTGCGTTATGCGATCTGAAACCTAGTGCCCATGACCTGCACCGTAAGACTATAGTTGTTAATGACAATGTTAAGGTTTTGGAGGGTCCATCTTAGGTCCGATGCTTATTTCTGAATGGATTTTTGTCTGTATGTTTGAATCTCTTCTCATCCTTGATATTTTTAAAAATATTGTGTAATTTTGCAGGGTAAACAAGGCATTGTTAGACATATCTATCAAGGGATTGTCTTTCTATATGATGGTAATGAGGAAGAAAATGGTGGTTACGTCACAGCTAAAGCTATTATGTGTGAGAAAGTCAAGAGAGCTACATGAGAGAGTTACAAGTTACGAAGGCGTGTAATATAATTACTTCACCATATAGGTACTTTGATCTATACAAGTTGCATTGTGGCATGATGTATTATAATTACGTTGTTTTTGTTTTCCTCTTTTTCTTTATGTATCTATCATGTAGAGACAAATGTGACAAGTTTTCTTGGCTTAGGGTGTGATGTTATGTATTGTGTTCAGTCTCACATCTACATATTAGCTACTTTCACTTGTTTGTGACAACAAGTAGAAATAATGATCTAGAGTCCTCTAGAAACTGGTCTGCAGTCAAAGTTGGTTTGGATAGTTCTAAGTTATAAATGATTATTGATATCTAGTTGATTTATAATTTGTTTAAAGTTTAAATTGGAGTATGAGAGTTTCATGAGATTTTTCGACAACCTCCTGGAAATTCACTCATGATTGGCCATCATTGTTTTTTAATTAATATGTAAGCAATTCTTTCGGTAAGGTTAGTCATTCCCTGTTGCGGCTAAAGCTCTTGATTCCAAATTTTGCCTTCCCATAGGAAAAACCTAGGTACTTATTTATCTACATTATGGGCTTGTTTATAGATCATTCATTTACGGTTGTGATTTTGAATTGTGTTCGGAAAGGATGAACTATTATGGGCTGGTTCATTTATAGTTTATGGTTGTGTATGAATTACATCACAAATAACCAAGGATATTAGTAACAAATGTGAGTTATCAATCTCTTAAGTTTGCTAGTCATGTTGGACAGGAATTACTTGAATTATGTTGTATCTTTGCTTGTTGGGACCAGTGATGTTACTATAACTGTTTCCCATCTTGCTCTGTATCTACTATGTACTAATGCATAATAATGTATGAGAACTGTCACTTGAGCTGTAAGCAGTTATACTTTTAAATGAATTTTATGTTTGATGGGTTGAAAAGAAAGGCATAAATGAGGGGAAGTGATGTGGTTGCAGTTGTTTTTTGCTTGAAGCTTTACCCTTTTATCCCCCTCTGTTTTAGCATGAAATTTATACAGTTTTCATTGAAGCAGATGATATGGACACACCACTGTTTTATCCTCCTCACTCTGCTTTGGCATGGGTGAATATCTACTATCTACATATGAATCAATATTGAAAGCTATGTATTACATTGGTTCTTATCAATATAATGTGACTTTGTGGTGTTCTGGAGAACATAGGAGATAATTTGTGAACGTCACTATCTCTATATTCTTGTTGTTTGCATGGTTACAAGTAAAACTTACATTGACAGCAACATGGACATGCGATATTTTTTTTATATGTTGATGATATGGTGATCAAGTTAAAGATTTATTGCTGTGGTCTTGGTGTTTTTCTGCACAAGAGTGAATCTAATACTTTTTTGTTCTTCATGTAGCTTGAGAATACAATGAGGTTATTGTTGGATTTGGAGCCGGAGTCAGACCCAGTATGGCATTATTTGAATATACAGGTTGGAAAATCCTATGCATTTCATGTTTTTAAGTACTTGTAATTTCGTTTTCATATTTACTGTTAGAGTTGTTTGACTGTATAGTGTATACCAAAAAGTATCATAGAGTAAGGAAAAAAATGTCATTTACTGTTAGAGTTATTTGATGTTGGTACTATTATTATAGACCTTTGTAAAGACTAAGAACCATGTTGATTTGTACCTTCCTCCCATTTAATCTTTAATTTTTATATTTTTTGGTACAACTCCCCATTAATTATTTCTTAACTTTTTAGTTACTTTCCCTTTAAGCATCAAATTTTTAGAGTGTCATTTTTGCATTCCATGGTATGTGTGTGTGTTACTTTCCCTTAAGTAAAAAAAAAATAATGCTTCCATGTTGATTGTTGTATATCCTTATTCTTTTGTGTCTGTGTGTGTGTGTGTGTGTGTTTTAATGTATTTGGTTGGATAAGTAAGTTGGTGAAAAATACTCGGTGATTCACAACTTAGTGTTTGGTTGGATAAGGACTAAAATTGTGACTAATTAATGCTAGTGGTCCCTGTAATATTGGAGCCTAATCTCATGCCTTTTTAATATTCATTCACTAATCTCATTAATGATTAGCATTTAGTTGCAGATTCACTAATCTCATACAGTAAAAATTAGCAAAAAAAAAAAACAAAAATCTAGCGTCGGCCAAACCGACTCTAATATTTAGTTGACTTGTTTGACTGTAGAGTGGGTTGGCCGACTCTAAAAGATTTAGTTGACTGGTTTGAAGTTGACTTTAGTGTTAGTTCAGCCGACTCTAAATTTTATAGTTAGCGTCGGTCTGGCAAACTCTAAATTTTTTGTTGACTTTTTTGATTTTGAATTTAATAGCCTCGGCTGCGCGAAGAGTTGGTTTTAGAGTCGGCTTAACCGACGCTATGTTAGCCTCGGAGGGCAGATAGTCGACTCTACCCAGTAGCTTCAAATTTTTTAGCCTACCCCCGACCCCGACGCTAATCCGACGCTAAATCTGTGTTAGCGTCGGTTTTAGCCCTGTTAGCGTGGGTTTTTGGCCGACGCTAAATCGCAGTTTTCTTGTAGTGTCAAAGATTGGTATCTAACAATAGTTCTGAAAGAACAAGTTAAGAGCAAGAAGGAAAATATAGAAGCTTGTGTTGCAAGTCTGAAGAAAATCAGCATCTGAAGAAGAGCTTCTGAAGGCAGCGTCTGAAGGCAGCTTCTGAAGGCAGTGTCTGATGAACAGTGCGTCTGAAGGCCAGCTTCTGAAGACAGCGTCTGATGAACAGTGCGTCTGAAGGCCATGTTCTGAAGAAGTGCTTCTGATGAATAGTGTCTGATACCAGCTTCTGAAGAACAGACTGGGAGTCTGAGTCTGAAGGAAACATAGCAGTCAACAACTGTCACTGTCAACAGTAACGTACTGTACAGTCAGAACAGCTCCTTGCAACAGTTGTTTCCTTGTACGAAACATTCTCCCTGTTTGAAGGAAACAATTCAAATTCCATTCCTCTGTTTCTCAGTAGCGCACACAATGTCAAGAAGGAATTAATGATGGACATAGCTTCTATTGCAACGGCTCTTTTGATGAAACTGGCTCTTCTCAACAGCTCTTTAATTCTCTATAAATGATTGAAGATTGGAATAAGAATTTTAAGACTCAAGATTCTGAAAGCGCAGTACTCTGTTTTCTGGAAACGCAAATCTGTCAAATTAGAAAGAGTCTTAATCCGTGTTGTATTTTGTGAACACCACTGATAGTATATCAAGTGTTCAACTCAAACAAATTTCTTTGTAATTCTGTTTGATTAAAAGTCTCTTGCTTGTGTGCTTGAGCAACTAGAAGTCTCATACTTTGTGTTTGAACAAGGAAGTCTCAAACTGTGTGTTTGAGCAAGGAAGTCTCATACTGTATGTTTGAGCAAGGAAGTCTTAGACTGTGTGTCTGAGCAAGGAAGTCTCAAACTGTGTGTTTGAGCAAGGAAGTCTCATACTGTGTGTTTGAGCAAGGAAGTCTCATAGCTGTGTGCTTGAGCAATTGTAATCTTTGTGATTATAGTGAAAAATCTCTTGTTAGTAACAACGGGACTGGACTACTTCCGGGTTGTGGAAGGAACCAGGATAAACTGCTTGTCTCTCTCTCTCTCTCTCTCTCTCTCATTTACTTTATATCCGCTGCACAACACTCGGAAACAAAGCATCAAAATCTGATCAATAACATATTCTGAACGTCTAAGTTAGGCTTGGCAAGCCTTTGTGAGAACATAATTTTTGGCTTATTTTTCACAGCTGGTTTTTCAACTACTCCCTCATTGGTCTTGATTTGAGGTTCCTTTAACTGCCTACCATTCCTAAGGGTAATAGCATTTACTTGGGCTTTGGGATTGGTTTCTGGCTGGCCTGGAAATATTCTGGGCGTTTTCGAGGAAGAATCCACTTGTTGGGCTACTTGAGAAATTTGGGTCTCAAGCATTTTACTATGGGTAGCAATTGAATCAACTTTTGTGGAGAGTTTCATGAGAGATTCGTTCAAAAATCTGGTTTGATTTTTAAACTCTTGGTTTTGCTTAGTTTGTGTTAAAATGGAATTTTCCAGCAAGAGTTCCAAGTTGGATTTTTGAGGGACTCTATTGTTGCTTGCAAAGCCAGGTGGTGCTGCTTGCTGTCCAAAAGGATTTTTAAAAGCAAAGTTTTGGTTGTTCCTTTAATATTGAGCAAAATTAATTTGCTCTGGACTTTCAGCAGCCACACCTAGTTGGCATTCAACACCAGCATGACCCATGACACCACATATTTCACAAGGAGGACTAGAAGGAGAAGGTGTGGCAGCACTTACATTTAATTTATCAAATTTATTGAAAAGTGCGTCCACCTTAACAGCAAGATGATCAAGGGCGGAGATTTCATACATACCTGCCTCTTTTTTAGAGGGAGACAGAGTAACGTCAATGATGGCTCTTTCACTCGTCCACTGATAGTGGTTTTTAGCCATGTCCTCGACTAGGTTGTATGTTTCCCTGTAGTTCTTATTCATAAGTGCTCCTCCTGCAGCTGCATCAACAGTTAATTTGGTTACATACAATAGACCGTTATAAAAAGTATGAACTATCAACCATTTCTCCAAACCATGGTGGGGGCAAAGCCTGAGCATTTCTTTGAAAAGCTCCCACGCATCGTATAGAGATTCCCCATCTTTTTAAGTGAATCTAGTAATCTGATCCCTCGGTTGAGCTGTTTTGCTCGGGGGGGGGGGGGGGGGGGGGGGGGAATCGGGCAAGGAAAGCAGCCCTTAGTTGATCTCATGTTGTTATAGAAACATTAGGCAAAGAGTGAAGCCAAGCGCTTGCTCGATCCCTTTGTGAAAAAGGAAAGAGATGTAACCTTATAGCTTCCTGGGTCACTCCATTATTTTTCAAAGTTTCACTGAGTCTTAAAAAGTTTGAAAGATGCAAATTCGGATTCTCAGTGGGTTATCCAGAAAACTAGTTCTGCTGCACCAAGTTAAGTAGTGCAGGTTTTATTTCAAAATTGTTTGCTTCAACGGCTGGATACACGATGACAGTTAGGGCTCATCTGTAGATGGTGTAGCATACTCTTTAAGAGTATGTTTCGCAGCCATCGCGTTATCGAGTGCTTCTCTTCTTCTTTGGTGGAGGAACCTTTCAATCACGGGAATGAAATCACCAAGACTTCAGGTTCATCACATTCAAAGAATAAGAGAATACAAAAAGTTGAAAGTGAAAAAGGAAAAGAAAAAGAAAAAGTTCAGTCTAGCTGTTACTGAAAAGTTAATCAATATTACAAAAACTCCCCGACAACAGCGCCAAAAACTTGATAGGTCACCGCAAGTGCACGGTTAATATCGAGAAGTAAAAATATCGATCCACAGGGAGTTTAGTAAGTACTGATTAAGTTTTCAGAGTATGTTAGCTGAACTAATTAAGCTTTTGAGTTGGCAAATATTTTTGATTAAGTTTTATAAGATAAAAAGGCATCTTGGGATTATTGGTATATCTAATGACATAATCTGAAACAGTCAAGCCTATATCTCTATTCTATATTGAATCTATTTTCCAAAGACAAGATTCTCTACGGTAATTCATGTTTCCTTTCGAAATACATGAATGTATCCCAATAGCAACCACACCTATTCTCATGGTTGATTGCTATATGAGACCCATTAAGTACGAATCTTATGGCCTCAAGACATCACAAAGCTACTCATTTGGGGTGTTCCCATCAAGCTTTGAGATGTCTTGTCTAATCTCATTTGTTCCAATATCAAGCTTCTTCGTTCGATACTTTACATGATATTTGAAATGATGAAATAGTAGTTGTTGAACTTCTCCATTTGGTACTTCGTTGAACACTTGCTATTGAGTTTAAAAACGATGAGATTAGATAGGAAAATGATTTTTGAATAAAATAGAGTCTAGGCTTGGTTTGATTAGGATCTAGTCATTAGACTTTTCCAACAATCCCAAGACTAGACTAGTCTACTCACAAGAGTTCATTGTAGACACATGACAAAATATAAATTGCATAAATTGTAAAAGCAAGAACGTAAAAGACAAGAATTATAAATATGGGGAAAAGTAAAGAGCAGAAATATAAAGAACAATAATGTAAATTGCAAGGAATTGTAAAAGTGCATAAATTTTATAAGTGTTTGAACTTAGAACAAGATAGAGTTACAATCTCACTATAGTAACTTTACACTCACTCCAAGATGAGAAACAACTCTGATTAGAGCTCTATTTATAGCCTAAAGCCATGGACAAAGCATTAAACACAAATTACACAGCAATAATTGGCAAATTCCAAGAGTTTTCAATCATAAAATCTGACTGCATAACACGCACGACCGTGCCATATAGGCGCACGGTCGTGCCAAGTTTCAAAATGTCAGAATCTGAAGAACTGGATAGGCACACGACCGTGCCCTCTAAACGTACGGTCGTGCGTGATCTCACTGCCTTGCATGGCACAATTTGCTCAGTTGGGATGCACGACCAGTGTAAATAATGGCACTGATTTTTTTTACTTTTAAGTGAAAACGGGTTAGAAATATTTTTGTTACTTTTAAGTGGAAAAGGCCCGATTTTTTAGGTGGAAACTCTCCCTATAAATACCAAGTCTTTCATTCATAATTTCTCATTTAGAACAAAGTGGTTCAAGAGGACGGCAAACACTAGGAGCTTCCATGGAGGAGTTTCTCTCTCCTCACTCCAAGTCTTTAGATTATGTTTTATTTCTTTTGTAATTTGTCTTTAGTTACCATGTTTAACTAAATCTTTTTAGGCTAAGGTTCTAAGATGAACTTCTATTCTGGTTGTTAGATAATTTATTTAATTTAAAGTCATTATTCAGTTATTTTCTTTATGCTATTTAATTTTACTGCCGTGCATAAGATTTGTCTCCTCTGAAGCATAACCCTGATACATAGGCACTTAGGGAAGTGACATGCCTAATATTGGTGTATACATGTCTTAATTAGTAAGTAACTAATCAGTAACTAGGGAAACAAGCCATAGAGCAGAACCCTGAGATAAAGGTACTTAGGGAGGTGACATACCTAAAATTGGTGCAGACCTACTCCAATCAGGAAGTAACTAGTTAGTAATTAGGGAAATAGGTGACTTCAGGACTTAAATCTACCCATCTACCCAGTAACTTCATTCTCCTCAAACCTTAGTAAGGTAGATGTTGATAGGGCTGCCCGTTTTTAGAACTACCGAGAGGGAGAGTGTGCTATGTGTTTCTAAAATCCAATAGACGAGGGAACCTTTAGTTCGAACTTAGGAACCCTATTGTCCGTCATTGTTTCAAATACCTCTGAGAAGGTAAGAACCTACATGAAAACCTTCGCGCGTAAGTGTATCTCTCTATAGGACTGACAATCCTAAACACTTAAACACGTAGGAACTCTGTTGTAATGGTTGCAACTGACAGCTGGAGGGGAACGGACTCATATTTTTGAGAGAGTAAGACCCCATGCAACCTACCCATGTGATCAGTAGGTGCAACTTGATAGCTGATAGGTAGTAAAACCCCACGAACTCATCCCTTAGATAGATAACGATTAATAGCATGACTACCTACCCATTAAATAGAGGGGATAGTCAAGTATCCTAACCGTATGGGTAAACAAGTAAAACCCCACGAACTCATCACTTAGTCAAGTATCCTAACCGTAATAGTCAACAATTAAATAGAAGGACCTAACCGCCGCTAACATTCTGCAATCAAACAGGTAAACTTTGCTCTGTTGAAAAAAGATTAAATTTCAAAACTCTAAACCCTTATCTTTATTTATTTTTATCGTTCCGAAATAAGTAATGTGAATTGTTTGGTTGAAACGACAATCCATGTGGATACGATACTCTACTTATCACTTTATTACTTGGTAAACGATTTGGTACACTTGCCTAAATCCGACCATCAATAATCATATATCACAAATTGATTTGTAGAAATTTAAAGAGTAAGGGAAAGAAGAACACCGAGATTTATAGTGGTTCCTCTTTTTTGTCTTCTTTAAGGGTACATTCACTCTTCATAGAAGAAAAAGCCTCTTTTACTGACTTCCACTATGATGTTGAAAATGTTTACAAGTGTATGATTACAAAGGCTCCTCCGATTCCTAATCTTCTATGCTAAGCAATCACACAAAGATTCCAACCTTGAAAACCATTTAAAATTGGACAATCCATAAGGTCTTCGAACCTCAAGCTTGCATGCAATCCTTTGATCTTTTACTTCGAGAAATCTTCTTTTCTATGCCTCTGCTTCGATCCCCTTAAACCTTGAAAGTTTGAGAAACAACCCCCACAATTACCTTTGGAGGTGAAAAGTACCTTCTTTTACTTTATATCCTTGATGCTGCACCAACATCCTGGAAAGGAACCAAACTTACAATTATCCTAAAACACCCTAACAATCTACATCTCAAATCCCAAGAGTTCTTAGAAAAGGTGTTTAATCTGAAGAAGTTTGTAAAAAGAGAGAGGTTGGAGACTTTAGAGTGTTTTTGGAAATTGATTCTATGAGTGAGAAAATGAGTGGGTGAAGGTATATATATAGGTGTGAGTGAAAGGAGCAAGTTTTCCTCAAAATAACATTGAAAAGTCAAACTTGAATCGAATCATGTCATGTTCGAATTGATTTAATTAGAGTAGAAATAGAAATCTAAAAACTATGAAGATTAACACAAAGGTCAAGAACTTTGAATCGAATCAAAACAATTCCAGATGAAGAATGAATCGATTAAAAATTGCATAGGCAGGGATTTGAATCGAATCATGGTTTCCAGATAATGATTGATACGATTCAAAGAACTTTGATATGATTCAACAGATATAGGTCAAAAACCCGAGGCACTGAATGAATCGAATCAAAATCTTATTGAATCTAATAAGACCCTTAAACCAAACACCAGATGAAGGAAATGATTCAATTCAATATTTTGAATCGAATCAAATTACTTTAAAATGTCAAATATTATGGAAACATGTAAAAAAGGATCATTAAAATCAACAACAATAACTTGGACACTCTTGTGGACAATTTTGAGACTGAGATTTACTAGAGTGATTTACAATTGCTAAGCAACTACTTATAAACAAATTATAACAAAACAACAAGAACATCATCAAAAGTAAAGTAAAGGAGCAACCACAGGTCTAGATTTTGAAGAGACAAGTTAGTTGCCACCTAAGTACTAGCAACATTCTTACTAGTATGAGTCTCTTTTCCTTTTGAGCTTGCTTTGTCATGAGGATAAAGTGCTTCAAATCCAAAACTTCAATCTAACCAATGGCACAAAAGTTTTCTATGGTTCTTGTCTTGTTCTTCTATTTGTATTATCCTCTTTTTCTTTATGAATAGTTTCTGCTTGGCCATTTCTCTTGCAAATATCCAAGCAATGGACACTGCATTTTGAATATGTACATTAATTGGGAAGATTTTCATATTCAAAATCAACATATAAGGCAAAACTCCACCAACACTTTGTATCTCAAATCACTAGTAAGTTCTATATCTTTCAAAACCCTAACACAATGACCAATAGCTCTGAAAAATTTATGATTGTTTGTTACTACATCAATGCAGAAAGGTGTTTCCAGGATCGAAAAAATAGCAAAAAGGATCTTTGGATGCCATTTCTCATGGGACAAACCATACATAGATATGCGTACTTGAGCAGAAGACTGTTTTTGAAAATTAGGGTTAAAGTTTTTGCTCTACGGAAACAATTTTAGAAACACATGGCTGAAGTTCTATGAACTAACAAATCTAACACTTCTAACATCTTCTAGGGAATTAAAAGAAAATTCAAAGAACCCTTGTCTAGTGAGGTGATTCCCCATTTTCCAAAAGACTTCCAAAAGGTTGATAATTTGTTTTGCAAGCAACAATTGTCAGGGGTGTTGCACCCTTTGCCCATATCAGTCTCCCATGGAGGTTGTGCTTGCATGCATTAACACTGACAAGATATTTATCTTCTGGAATAGTAATCACAATCTTATCGTCATTAACATATGGTTTTCGTAGTCGGATCAACGAATTATCACATACGTTATTCAGTGTTGCACATTTTTTTCCTGATTTGGAGTTTTTGTTTGGACAACTAATGGAGATTCTGGTTGTTGATCATTGTCAATGAGATATGACATGGTGAATTAGATTGAGTTTGCTTCAAAGTGAAGAAAATTCGACAGAGTTTCTCTCACTACCAGTGCTTCTTTGATCCAATCTCCCAACAAAAGTTGACACTTATAATAAGCATTGACACCAATAGAAGTATCCTTTTATATAGAATGAAAATTAAGATTTTCCACCAAATTTTATGTCTTTAGCTAACTCTTAGCGACAGAACTAGAGACAAATTTTATCTTCTTTCGATTTTTAAATTTATGTTGTTATTTCAACTTTATGTAGTAGTGGGTACTATATTCTTCTATCTTAGCATCTTCAATATACTAAATAAACCCTATTAATAACCTGCTATTTTTACATTTTGTTACTCATAAAATATTGATCTATTGAACTTTAACCCATAAACAACAACTGCGAAGGTATATAAAAGAAAATGATTAAAATGAGTGTTCCGACCCATTACAACTAAAATTCGGGTATATCAACCCTAAAACTACCAAAATCCAATGGTCCTAACAAAATCATCTACAAAATTAAATTCACGACAAGAGAACCCCTGAATAAAAGAACACTGGAAAAATAAAATAACATTTTCACCAAAGACTTAAATAAGCCGGTCTAAAAAAACAAAAACTCTCAAACCAAACAATAGGAGGATTTTACAACCCACTCTTAAAAAGTATACAACATGACCAAATGTCTTCTCTACAAACTACTATCTCCGTTCGTTTTTAATTGTCACTTTTTGACATTTTTCACAAACTAAGACAAATAATAAATGTCACTACTTTTGATACAATAATTTATATTTTACTATAATAGACTTATACATTTAATATATCATCTCATATATTTTTCTCTGTAATAAATTATTAAGGATAATATTGGTTAAACAATATTAAAGTTGCATTGAACTTTAAAAGTGACAGTTAAAAAGGAACAAAAAAATTCTTCAAAAGTGACAAATTAAAAAGGAACGGAGGGGGAACTAAATTTGATCCACCACATGCTCAACACATAAAACCTTGTCGGGAGAAATAGCATCATTATGCGACTTTCAAATCGGCCAAACCTCTTAAGCCAAACAAGTTATAGGTGTTGTTGGTGACAATTACCTATTCCCGAGGAGTAGAAAATCGACAATAAACAAAATAGGTTAGGCGACACCAACCAATCTCCGTCTCACTGGCCTAGGTTTCCCTCAATGAAATGGTGATCCTGAGATACAAAATATAACCTAGAGTATTGGCCACGCAATGCACCGTCGTCCACCCACGTGTCGCGCCAAAAGAATGTTGACAACCCATTTCCAATCTCTTTAATAGTGACTTGTATATTTGAAAAGTTTCTAATGAATGATGTGGGAAGATTGCTCTTTAGACACCTATGAAGTATCCAACAGTAGTTAATTACGTTCAAAACACTTTCTAAATTGGATTAATTGATTTAAAAGGTGTTGAAGGTAGTTAACTATCGTTCTACAGATGCCTGTGAGCAATTGCTAGCGGCCTAAAAAGCAATTGTCATGAGATGGATATGTAGAACTCACGTTAGAAGTATCAATAGAGTATTGGGTGAAAGATGTCCTTGAGTATCTTAGACAGTACAAGGTAATTGCTGTCCAATTTTATTTTTGGTCCCAACAAAAATGCTAATTCTCAGCTATACGCATGCAAACTTAAAGTACGGCTAAGAGGCCATTGGAGAATGTACACATAAGAAGACTTATTAGCATCTGGTTTGTGATTAAACTAGTAAAAGGATTTTGTGGTCTCACATTCTGAGTCAGCAGTAGTTACACAAGAAGAACACCACTCTTATAAATGCATGCATAATTATGACATTTAAAAAAAAAAAGTACTCCCACTAGATTTTACAATAATTATGACAACAGTGGTAAAAGCTTCCTCTGTACCGAGTCATACCGAGGGTTCTAATATTTTGGTGCCAATAAAGACTGAATTTAAAATTTAGCCTCTTTATTTTTATTTTTAGGTATGAAATTTTCACCATTGATAACTAGTTATAACTAATCTTCGTCGGAGAATTTATAAAGCATATAAGGTGGATTAATCCTGACTACTTGTTTAAAGGATTCTTATCTTTTATCATTTGGATTAATCCTTTGTTAATTAGTCTCTTGAGTTTAATTTAAGAGTTAAGTAATTTAGTCCTCACAATAATAAAATTTTAAAATAATATCTGAAATGAAAATTATACATTAGCCATTGGTCCCTCCGTTTTGCAATGAGTATTACTTTTGATCATTTCACATACATTAAAAAATGATTGTAAAGAGAAAGAAATGAATAGTAGTTGTAAAATAGAAAAGAATAAAGATTTGAACTCCAATTAAGAAGGACCCCCATATTTAGTATCAACTCTATTTCAAATAGAAAACACTTTAAGAGTTTTATATTAGATGAGATAAGAACTCTATATAAGTTTATAAGTGGGAACAATCAACACCTTAAAGTTTGATTTTGTTACAGTTAAGTTAGATTCAACCAAAATTTTAGCAAAATATCTGAACATATCTAAAATATCTTCGCTCATCTGTTATCAAGTTACCGCTAACAAACCATTCGGACAACGCTTCAGATTTCCCATCATAGACATGAGGGTGTTAAGAGTTTCACTTTTTATGTGATAAGATGTCAACAAAAGTATAAAAGTAAGGTGGTTACTTATAAGCTAGTTTTATATTGTTTGAGTCGGGTATATTTCAAATTCTAAGCATGTGGTCTACACTATACTTCTCTAATAATTATGCTTGCCTCTATTAATTATTTATTACTAGCGGTTCCCAATTATATATGAAGTTCTTGATATGACTTGTATGAAAAAAGTTCTTGTTATTAGAATGTAAACGTGCTTGAACTCATTATGGGTTACCCACTCAGTTTTATTGTTCAATAATAATTCAACCAATAAAATGTACACGAGGGGATCCAGGGTTACATAATAATTATGAAGTCACAGACATAGTTTAAGATCATCAATTGCTCATTGGAGGACATATAAGTTTATTAATAATATACCCTCTGCTAGCTGAAGCTGTGACATAATTTCTTGATGTCTCTACCTAATTTGTCAAAGTTCTAAGTTATCCATTGAATGAAGTCCAGAAAATTCAATTATTTAGTGAAGAGAAAAAAATAATATTTATTAATTTGCATGTACTCAAGTATATGGAACCAAAAGCACTGTTGACATATAGATACTTAAGTCTTTTTTGCTGTCAACCTTCCGAATTCAAATAAAATACTCTAGTAATATAAAGTTCGTTCGACAAAAATAAATAATATTCTGACAATAATTGTTTTATCTAAGATTTGAATTTAGATTCATGCAAACAATTCTTCATCATATAAAACCATAGTTTTAAAAATCGGCTCGGTGATCGACTCGGTAAAGGTACTAAGTCATCGGGTCATTGGTTGAACCACTGAGTCACTGGTCAAAACGCATGACTGAAGCGGATTAAACCGAATCACCCGGTCATATAACTCGGCATCTATAAAAAAATATATTTTACATTGAATTGGACTGAACCAGATGATTTGATATTAAAAGTTAACTATTACTATAAAATGTTAGATATTTAAAAATTAAAAATTACTCTAAAATGTTAGAATTCACTTAATTTGCAAATAAATAGAAACATCTTACATCTATAATATGTAATAATAATATTTTCTAAACATAATAATATGTTCTTTCGAAAGTAATTTGTAAATATAATACAATTACATATATTGTTTATAGTATATTTTAGACTGCTACACAAACAAACATTATGGTGCAGTGGTAAAGCCTCCACACATCCAACCTTATGGTACATGGTTCGATTCCCAACCTTTAGTTTTACAATTATAAATTTATGTTTCTGCCGAAGTCAAGAAAACAAACCAAAAAAAGAAGTTAGATCGGTTTTACTCAAAGACAGGCCGAGTCACCGAGTTTTACCGATTCACACCAGTTTTCTCCGAGTCTTATTGGGCCAATTACATGGCTGATCTCTCATTGCCTGCTCGACCCAGTCTATCCACCGGTTCTCGGTTCGACTGACGGAGTTGAGCCGAATTTTAGTCACTTAATTTGATGTTGATTAGTTTGATAATTCTAAATAAATAAATAAAAAATAAATTTTATAATGACCAAAACCCATTTCTACGTTTTCTCCTACACTTGGCTCATATTATAAAGAGATGAAATTCATTTAATAATTTTGGTTTCACGAACTTAGCATGATAAACTATTACTACCTAAATTCATAATAAGTGTTGTTTGTTTCACATATTTCAACAAAAACAATAAATAAATGTAATAATTTTATAAAAGTATTATGAACTATTGGTTTTAAACAACTGTGAGTTTCTGGATAATATGCTTAAGTGAGTTTCAAGTTTGGGTTGTTTCAAAGAGTTGAGAATTTCTATATTATTTCTCAAAAGAAATAGAAGTCTGCTTTTAAAGAGAAAAAACACAAAAAATAGTTATAATAAATATTTTTTTCTCTCCATTCTTTTGAGTAATGGATAGGATCTCAAAACTCCCTTCAATAGCGGGACAATTTTAGTATGAAAGAAGTCTAAGGTGGGAGTTGAGTTCCTTTCCATTTAGACAAACAACAAAGTTGAGATAAATAACCAGTCCTTGGTTGAGCTAGTTAAATATATTTTTTAGGGGATGAACTCGTTTAATTTTAAGTAATCTATCCCAAAAAAATAATATTTTGAATATTTATTATAGTAGTGTTATATGTAGTGAAGAAATTTACTCGCAAAAATCACAAATCACTTGAAGGAAAAAAAAAATTCAATTAGTTCTTGACTAAAAGCAAGGGTGAGTGAGCAAAGAAATTGTGCCACGTCCTTCGTTATCATTTCGTGAGACTAATATTCGTTGTATGAGTGTGCTAGCAACACTCTCATTTGAACACTCTCTAATACTCACTCATTAATTGGATTAAATCAATGTAGGTTCTACATTTTGGTAATGAAACCCACGTAAAGTGGTAGGACATATATTGATTTCATCCAATAAATGAGTGAGTGTTTGAAAGAGTGTTGCTAGCCTTCCTCCTTGTTGTATATAGCATTTTTTTTTAATTATAATAAAAACTAACATCAAGACTAAATTAATAATATCAAAAATAAATATATAATTTCAGATATTTTTGTCAACTTTATGAATTCATGATGAATTCTTAGCGCCAATAACTTTAGGAATGGGTTTCGAGAATAACTCAACTAAAGCCATTGCAAGTTCCAACTAATTAAAATGTGAGTGATATTTGTCAAAAAAAAAAATGGAAGATCAAGTTCCATGCATTATGGCTTCAAGGTGGAAAGATGACAAAGTCTTGTTAATAATTGATGAAGACCAAAAGGTTCTTCAACATTGAAAAGTTTAAGTTTTAGAAAATAAAAACGTAGAAGTTTTGAATTTCCTTTTATATTAATTTATGATTAAAAAAAACTGTATAGTCGATTTCCGTGTCCTTGTACTAGTATGTTGTAAAAAGGTTTACGAATGAAAGAATTAAATAAAAAGATATTAAAAATGATAAACATAAAGTGTGCCGAAAAGGACTTTTGAAGTCGATTTTAAAAACCTTTTTAAGTTGGTTTTTCATTTTATTTAAATAGTTTGGACTTAGTATTTGATAACGGATTTATAATGTTGTTTCAAAACATATTGTTAGCCACATTTTAAGCGATATTTTAAATTAAATGGACTTAAAAGGTATACTTTTAACTGGTTGTTGTTATCATCCGATTTTAAAAGTCTTTTTCATCACTTTTTAAAGTTATTTTAACAAAAGGCGATTTAAAAAGAGTTAATCTTTTTCCTTTTAAACTCTTAGCAACGAGCGGAAAGAATATCATAGAGCGACCAAAGTCTTCACAATTTATTTAAAACAATAATTTAACACAACAAATGAGTAAGTCATAAAATCAATCGTCCCTTAAATTGAATGGGTTTATGATTTCAACCCCTGAAATTTAAGGATAGACAAAATCAAATATCATCAATAAGTTTAGTTTTTCGTTACGTCATTTTCTAACACCGCATGGGTGAGATAGCTAAATGCATATGTGACACTCCACACTTGCAGCCACACTTGTTATGTGTCATAGGGATGAAATTGAAGCATTGTGTCTTTGAAATTATTGTACGTTAGTTTTACTGAATTCACTGAATCATTAAAACCAATGCTGCCCACACATTTTTCATTGAAGTGTTCCCCTTCTTCATCGTACCCCCTTGACGCAACATTATTGTAGAAACTATATTTAAAGCCGAATTTCAAATCTCTTCGAAGCTGGTTTTTGTACTTGCGTAAGATACCTCATCTTAACATGTGTTACATTTCAAGATGATTTTTGAACCATCTTATACATACAAATTTAAATCGGTTAGAATAAATAGATGTCTTAAAATTTAATTACATTTGGCCTCGTGTAACAATCAACTTCAAACATTATAGAATTGATTTATTAAAAAACTTTTTATATATTTATTTGCTTATTTTAATGGAAATTGCTTTTATGCAGATAAATAAATAAACTATAAATGAAAAAGAAACATTAATTTTGAAAATCAGAAGTGATCATGGTGATGAATTCAAAAATGAGCCTTTTTAATTTTTGTGTGAAAGTTATGGAATTCTCCATGATATTTTGTCTCTTAGGACTCCACAACAAAATGGGATTGTAGAAAGGAAAAAAAGATCTGTAAAAGAGGATGACACACACCATCAACAATGATGTAATTGGTCCTTCAATCATTTAGTTTAGGTTTTGATGATGTTTTATGTTTTGTTTGCCTTTGTTTAATTAGTTCAATTGTGAAAGCACCCTTGTCAATTCAGAGTGTTACCAAGCATTTCTGAATTGTATCATTCCTTGTCTCGGGTTCCATTGATCTTTTAATGATATTTGATATGATTCAGAGTTTTCCTTGAAGCTTTTGAATCGATTCAATTGAGCCCTCTCTAACTTGATTTTGCCCTAGTTGATACGTATCAGTGTTCTTTGAATGGTATCAAACTTCACCTGGGTTTCATGATACGATTCAATCTCTTGCCTTTGCAAATTTGAATCGATTCAAACTTCATCTGGAAATTGGCTGATAAGATTCATTGTTCTTGTGATTTGTATCAATCTTCATTCTCTCTTTTTCACTATTTGAATCATATCATGCTTTTTATGATTCGATTCAAGCTCGTTGTTTTGAGACTAAAATCAGCTCTTTTCACTCACACATATATATACTCGTACTCACATACTTTCCAAATTATTGAAACAATTTGCAAATAGGCTCTGAAATCTCCAAACTCTCTCTCTATATATATATTCCGTCTTCAGATTAAACACTTTTTCTAAGATCTTTTTAGAGTGTGAGATCTAAATTGTTAGGGTGCTATAGGACTTGTAAGATTTGTTTCTCTCAAGGGTCTTGGTGGTGGATCAAGGACCTAAAGAAAAGAAGGCACTTTTCACCTCCAAAGGGTTTTTGGATTGTTTCTCAACTACTCAACTTTCAAGGGGACCAAAGCTTCGAACGTAGAAAAAGACAAATTATCGGAGTAGAAGTTCAAAGGATTGCATGGAAGCTTGTGATTTGAAAACCTTGTGGCTATCCAATTTCAAGAGGTCTTGAAGATTAGATCTTGTGTGATTGCTTAGCATAGAAGATTAGGGGATCGAATGAATCTTTGTAATCATACACTTGTAAACATTTTTCATCATCGTGGAAGACTATGATAGAGACGTTTTCTATCACGAAGAGAGGACTTACCCCTAGCGATGACGAAAAGAGGGAACCTCTATAAATCTCGGTGTTCTTCTCTCCCATATCTTTTTAATTTCAGCATTATATTTTTGTGTATATGAATTCATTGTGTGAATTGATTATTAATTGATTGTGAGTTTACTTTTTACTAAAACCTATCTCAATTTCCTTAATTGAGATTTTATAGATTCAATATTCTCACAATCAAAGTTGAAAATTAACTTCAAACAATTACTTCATATACCTTATGTTCATTTGTAGTTAGTTTGATTTATTGTTAATATGTTTGGTTTGAAATAGTTTAATTTTGTGATTTGAATTTGTCTATTGATTGTTGAATTGTCAAATAAGATTCAATAGTGAGCTTCTCATTCATATTTGAATCTTTATTTCATTACATTGCTTTGTTCATATCATCATATTCAAGCACAATCCAATAGTCATCATCATTTTTTAACTCACACTTTCACAAACTCTTTTAAAAATAAAAAACATTATTCACCCCCTATAGTGCCCTCTTGGTATCGTCATATTCAGTAAAAAATGAATCTAAGATTGCAAAACGTTTTTATGCAGAAGCAATAAACACAACATGTTGTGTTAAAAAAAGAATATATATTAGACCTATACTAAACAAGACTCCATATTAATTGCTTAATGGAAGGAAGCATGATATTTCTTATTTCATCATTTTTTATGTACCTGTGACATCTTGAACACTAGGTTCATCTTAAGAAAATTGATGCCAAAGCTCAAAAGTGTATCCTCTTAAGATACTATGAAGTTTGATGACAAATTTGACGACAAAGAGCTTAAGAATGAAAAGTCAGAACAAGTTAAAAAAAATTAAATATTGTGATCATTATTAAGTCATCGCCCTCTATACAAGAGAACCAAAAGTAACTCCAAAAGGAAATGAAACCTTTGGCATACCAGAAGATGCCCTAGATGGTGACCCATCCCTTGAACATATATGAGACACTTAGAGTGTTTGTGCTTCCTTTGGAAGTTCGTTCAACTAAAAAAGCTCACATCCAAAAGAACTCATTATTGGCAACACGGATGATCATAGAAAGACCAAATCACCATCTAGGAATGTATCTTCTCTAGTGGGACTTATGTCAATGATTGAACCAACCAAAGTAGATAAAGCTTTAATTGATGGTGGATGGATCTTAGCGATGCAAGAAGAATTGAATCAATTGCAAAGAAGTGATGTTTAGGATTTGGTACCAAGACCAACATGCAAGAATTTCATTGGCACAAAGTGGGTATTCAGAAACAAGTTGAATGATCAAGGTGAAGTGGTAAGAAATAAAGCCAGACTAGTAACACAATACAATAGTCAACAAGAAAATATTGATTTCACTGAAACATTTGCACTTGTAGCTAGACTAGAAGCAATTAGGTTGTCATTATCATTAATGTAAATCACAATATCACCTTATATCAAATGGATGTTAAAAGTACATTTCTTAATTATGTTATTTCTGAAGAAGTGTATGTTAAATAACATCTTAGAACTTAGATTTCACTATAGTAAGTTTGCAAGCATTCCAAGATGATTACAACTCTGTTAGAGGACCCTATTTAGAGCCTAGAACCTTAGACAAGGCATTAAACTCGGATTACAAGGCAATAATGGGCAGTTTCCAAGAGTTTTCAGCATTAAAAACTGACTGCATAACGCGTGGGCGCACGACCGTGCCTAGTTTTCAAAACGTCAAAACTGGGCTTCTCAAGCGGCGCACGACCGTGCCACTCGGGCACACGGTCGTGCGTGATATCTCTGCCAACATGTGCATGACCCAGACAATGGGGAAGCACGACCTATTGTAAATGAGGCACGACCGTGCCACTTGAAAATGCCTCAGAAATTGATTTTTCTTCCTTTTCTTGGCTCTTCTTTCATGCTTTAGATCCAAGCTATTTGTTCTTCATTATTTTGACCTTGAAAATAAAAAAAATACTTTGAAGTAAAATAGTTCTAAAACGTCACAAAAACACACTAATTTTTATTGAAATTGGAAACTAGAAACACTATACGCTATAACTTATCAAATTCCCACATGCTTGAATCTTTGCTTGTCCTCGAGCAAAATGCAAAGAAAAACAACAACATAATTTGACAGTAAAACAATTTCAAAATTTTATTTTTCAAAGGTTTTGTTCTCAGAGTGCACTTATCACAACCCCATGTGCTTATCATGAACCCTTTCAACCCAACAACAGTTTCAAGTGAGTGTGTGTGGAGTCCAGCTTTTTATTGCTCCTGTGTAAAAGGTATTATAAGGAAAACAAGTTCTAACCTTAGTAGTAAACATACTGATAAAATTTCACATTCATTTCATATAACCTAGGTGGGAATTTTTCTTGTTCACTTGGTGTTTATTTTATTATTTTTTTATGGGAAACTGCAGAAGCACTTTTTATTAGAGAAAGACATTGTTCTCTTTATTTTTAGGACCACCTACACGATATAATTGGCAGTTATCCTATTTATTATTTTGCTTGTGCTTTGATCCCTTTATTTTTACACCTTATTTCAACCTTTTTGTTCCCCACACTAACTTAAACTGCTTTTCATTTGAAATTTTGAGGGTGCGTTTACAACTAAATTTAGAAATTGTTCCTTAAAATACCTATTTACACACTTACTGAAAGACTGCAACTTTGTGAATTTCTCAAAGAGAAAGGTTCACAATAAAACTGACGTGGGTTTAGTGAGACACTTAAAGCAAAAGGTTTTATTTACATGCACTTTTTTATCATCAAAGTCAGCCTTTATCATTATTTTTTTTATATACTAAAGAAAATGTTGCTACCTTGCCTTTCAGTTTGACACAAACAAAAACTTAAACAAGTGTAATTCAAAAGCAAAACGCTAAGGACACAAGACACAACACTTAAAACACTAAAGGTAATTTTACCCCTCCCCCATGCTTGGACTAAGCATTGTCCTCAATGATTCAAAAACGACGAGAAAGGGGTAGGAAAGCTCACATGATTCAATGTCGCTCAGGTGGGTGCAACTATTTGATGTGGATTTGTTGAATTCGAAACATATCCTTCATGCGGCTTTTCTTTTATTATTATGCAAAACACAAACAAAAGAAATGACATTAACCCGTGGGTTGCCTCCCACGCATCGCTCTTTTAAAGTCACTAGCTTGACGATCAAAAAGAGTTTCTTTTTCTTAGTCTGGGTCACGTAGACCATTGTGTGCAGATGATGCTAAAGAGCATTCCTTCACACAATGATCAATCACATCAATCATACAACATGAATCTTGAGTGGAAGGATTTTTCATTAAATTAGTGATCTCAAACTCAACTTTCTCCTCACTTACATGGAATGCCAACTTACCATTCTTGACATCAATTATAGCACCTGCAATAGCAAGGAATGGTCTCCCTAGAAGAATTGGAACTTGGGAGTCCTCTTCCATCTCCATCACAACAAAATCCGCCAGGATATAAATTTTTCCCACCTTGATAGAGATATCCTCAAGAATTCCAGCATGATATATGATGGAATGGTCAGCTAACTGTAAGGTCATTCTAGTAGGTTTCAACTCTCGTAGGCCAAACCTCTTAAATAGGGATAAGGGCATCAAGCTTACACTAGCCCCGAAATCGCACATGGCTCTCTCAATAGTTTCATTTCCAATCACACAAGGGATGGAAAAACTGTCAGGATCTTTAAGCTTTGGAGGCAATTTGTTTTGACTGACAGCACTACATTCACTTGTTAAAGCTATTGTCTCATTATCCTCGATTTTTCTTTTCTTTGACAAAATCTCTTTCAAAATTTTTGCATAAAGAGGCATTTAAGGCAGAGCATCAGAAAAAGGAATGTTAATGTAGATTTTTTTCAACAAATCAACAAACTTTTTAAATTGCGCATCCAAGTTAGATTTGGCAAGCCTATTTGGAAATGGTATTTTAGGCTTGTATGGTGCACTTGGTTTTTCAGCTTCTACCGCGGCTTCCTCACTTTGTGGTTCCTCACTCTTTTTCTCACCCTCATTGGTCTTACATTTTACTTAAGGTTCCTCTAATTGCCTACCATTCCTAAGGGTGACAACATTCATTTAGGCTTTAGGGTTAGTTTCAGGCTGACCCGGAAAGACTTCGGCGGTTTTTGAGGAAGAAGCCACTTGTTGGGCTACTTGAGAAATTTGAGTCTCAAGCATCTTGTTGTGAGTTACAATGGAATCCACTTTTGAAGTCAGTTTTATAAGAGAGTCATTTAAAAATCCAGTTTGATTTTTAAATTCTTAGTTTTGCTATGTTTGGGACATTACAAAATTTTCTAGCAAAAGTTCCAAGTTGGATTTTTGAGGGACTCTCTGGTTGTTTGCAAAACTGGGTGGTGTCATTGCTGATTGTTGTCCAAAAGGATTTGAAAAATTTCTTTGAGCGTAGTTAACTTGCTCGGGACTTAGAGAAGACACACCTAGTTTGCAATAAATGCCAATATGACAACCAACCCCACATATTTCACAAGGAGGCATAACAGAAGGAGGCGTAACAGCATTTACACTTAATTTGTCAAATTTTTGAAAAAGTGCGTCCACCTTATTAGTTAAATTATCAAGGGCAGAAACCTCATACACACCTGCCTCTTTTTTAGAGGGGGACGGAGCAACAACAGTGATAGCTCTCTCACTTGTCCACTGGTAGTGGTTTTGAGCCATATATTCAATGAGAGCATAAGCATCCATGTACTTCTTGTTCATTAAGGCTCCACCTGCAGCTGCATCAACAGTCACTTTTGTGGTATACAAAAGACCATTATAGAAAGTGTGGACTATCAACCATTTCTCTAAACCGTGGTGGGGGCAAAGCCTTAGCATTTTCTTGAAACGCTCTCATGCATCGTAAAGAGATTCCTCATCGTAAATGTTTAATTAAGTAGAAAGTGTTTTGGTTCTACAAACTGTTTTTAAGTCCCAAAACTTCATATATTCTTTTGCAGTTATACTTATTCTATAAACAATCAACGAGACTTGCAAAGCTTAACGACATCCTGCAGTGTCCGTACACATTTTTCTTAAGATACTATACATAGGTTTATTATTTTTTTATTTAATTAGGTTATAAGCTTTTGTTAATGATGTTTCATTGGCTACATGAAAACTCCTTAGTTTAACCATTCAATCATTTCAAAACCAAGTTGATAATTTTTTTAATTTACTTTACATTTCATCACTTTTAAGACATTTTAATTATTCTTTGGTCTTTTGGGGGGATGGGGAAGGATCAATGTGTTGCCGTTATTATCCTTGCATTCTTATAGTGGCTTTTATAATGTTGACATGCAATATAAATTTCATATCTATGAAATTATTGTGTTGTATTGTACTTTTTAAGGTTTATTTTTTCTATCTTGTTTTACAAAAGGTTCGGGAGAAGCATGTGCAATGGTGCTGAATCTCGAGGAAATATAAATGGTGAGGTTGTGATATCAAAGGTTGAGAATTGCCATGAAGAAAGAATGCGAAATACAGAAGGTAGTGGCACTGGTCTTCTTCAACGTATATATCATCATCTTAGTACTCTTCTTCCTACCATTTCAGTATCTGAGGTCAGTAATCTCTATCTATCATTCCATATATCTATCTGTCTATCTGTCTCTTCGTGTTTTTGTTATGTGGACAGAGCAAAGTTTTTCTCATGTTTTCTAAACTCGTTTGTTGCCTTTAGAAGATGAATTTAAAACATTTTGAAAACCTAGCTAACATGATATCATATAATGAACGAACTTTTTTTGTTGACATATACACATAAAAACGAAAACAGAATATAGGTGTCATGGGATCCAAGTCCAACCCACACACCTACACTATGTCCCAGTAGTAACCACTGCACTTCAACAACATAAGGAGCACATAATGAATTTAATGGTTTCCATAATTAATGTTTGTATGGTAACTAGAAGTACATATTCATTTATAGCAAAATGATAAGGATATTCTCGTGAAAAATATTGTATGTTTCAATATAATTTTTATAACCAACCGACATCAGGCTTAACAAACATGAGTAATACTTACGATCTATCAAGGTGAGAATGTAATTGCATCGGGGATTCGGGGTTATATATTGTACACTTCCAATAATAAAGTTAATTGCTCTAAAAAAAATAGATAATTTTTTCCAGCCAATTTGTCATTTCATGATAAAAGACATTTTTCACGAGTAAAATTCTTTTTCATAGGAAATATAAAATATAAAGGCATGCAGTTTACTTCTAGTGTTTTCAATTTTTATTTTTAGCGATAAATTAAACATGAGATAAATTACTATGATTTTTTTAAAAAATACATCTCAAAATAGATTGAATATTTTAAAAAAATAGACAAAATCATAATATTAATAGAAAGAAAAAAAAGCTATAAATGTCATTTTAGTTACTCCCGTACAAAGTAAAAAATAAAAATAACATTAAAAATGTTATTAAAAAATAAACCGAGACTTTGATTTTCAGTTTTGCAAAATACAATCTATTATTGATCATTGATATTTAAGATTGACTCGTTTAACCATTAACCGTTGATATTTAAGATTGACTCATTTTATTTTCTACGGACAACTCTATCTATTTGACACCGACAAGAGTAAGAAAAATATAATCTCATATAGCTGAGTGATTGGACTCAGGTGGTTAATGAGTTTCACCAAAGGACAAATGGTTCAGAAAAACTAGAGTTCGATTTTTGGGTGGAACAATTATTGGTCAAACTTTACTTACCTCACGGCCGATTTCGAATTACTAAACACCCCTTACCTTAGGAGCCGAAGGTTAACACACAAAAAAAATATAATCTCATATTGTTGCAGTCGGTTACTCCACACACGTTCACATTTAGAAGATTTGTGATCATTTGATTGTCGATTGTACTATCCAAAAACTAAGCAGATGTTTTTTGTAAAAATTAAAATTAGCGAGCCCAAGATCATTGCGGATAGTTCGATCTCCATCAGACTTAGACATGAAGCCTTGATGGCGTAAATGTAGGGAACCCAAGTTAATGAAGTATATTTCATTGAAACTATCACAACATATAATATATGAGAAATGATATTTTTACAATAATTTCTTAATAACTTAAAGATCAAATAATTATTCGTTATGTACTTTGTCATGAGTTGGATATCTACAACCTTAAAGATCAAATAATTATTCTCTTCTATTGTACAATGAGAATGCAAAGGAACATCAATAGAAAATTATACACACAAAAAAAACACAAATGGAAGACATGCCCATGAATCAGATTTTGGGTTTCCATCTTCATTGTTGTGAATGAGTCAGCAGTGTACTATTCCAAATTATTTAATACTAGTATATATTACTATTATAATGCTACTATTTTTTGACAACTATAATATAATATATTCTGCGCGTGCGTGTGTTTAATACAGTTCATCATAATAAACCATGTCTTGTTCTTCATAGTGTTTGTCCATAATTCTTGAATATTTTATTTTTGTCTTATAAATAAATTATGACTATGATTATGGTGTTCAATACTATGCCTTTAAAGCTTCCATCATTTCTTTAATATTAAGTTTAGATTCAAATGATTCTTGTTTTATATGACCCCCGTTTTTCTTGCTATAAATTTATGTTGACGTCATGACATGGATCACCTTCCCTTAAAAAAAATAGGCTAAATTGTTCTTTTCGTCTCATAGCTATTTTTTTGGTGTCGCTTTGGTCTTATAAGTAATAAAAAGTCAGTTTCAGTCTTTTTAATTTCATCTATGTTACACATTTTAGTCTCTTCTGTTAGATTTAATTCAAAAACGTTAAAGTAAGTACACGTGTCATTTTGACATTGGCTTTAACTTTAATTCATCTTTTTCCTTCTTCTTGATGTTCATCAAGAACAACAAACAAACCCAGGAACCTTCATCATCATCTCTTCTTCAACAAATACAAATCAAGAATTTTTTTTCAAGAAAATCAACATCTCTGCCACCACTATTTTCTGGAAGAAAAAAAAACAACCCATTTTCAAATTCAATATAAACCCTTCATCATTGTCGTCGTCGTCGTCATCATTACCAATCCTTCACAAAAACCCATTTTCGGATCTAAACTCATCATCGTCAATCCTTCACAAAAATCAACTCATTTTCGGATATAATATAGACATTTTTTATGAACATGAACAGACCATTTCTAAACCTTACAATTTAGAATTTATGATTTCCCCAAAAAATCTTTCATTTTCTCGCAAGACTCATCATTCACGGTGATTTTTTTTTTTACAGTTGTGTTGTTACCCTTCAACGCAGCAACCTTGAATTGGGATTTTTTTTTTTAAAATATGCAGCACCATTGTTTGGAGTTATGGGAGAATTTTTAAACGCAACAACCATTTTTTTTAAACACAACAACCTTCATTTTCTCGCAAAACCATTGTTTGCCATTTGGGGTTAAACACAGCAATTTAGCCAAAAAAAAGAGCAATTTAGCCAAAAAAAAATAATGTAGAACTATATCCTAGCTAGTCTAAACTCTAATTGTCTAGGATGCTACACTAATATATTATGAGAGAAGTGAGATTTGGGAGCAACTTTACATTATTATTATATTTCCTGTTATTCATTTTCACTTATTGTGTCTCTTTCTTCCTCTTAACTACGTTGTTAATAATAATACATCTTACTAGATTCTCATAATGTGTGGCGAGTCAAAGTTTGAATTCTATTTGAGAAGGATATTTACATTTAGTGGCTGTCATTCATCATATAATAGTACCTCCACTCTAGGGAATTTAAGGAAAAAAAAAAATACTTCATTAATACATACTGATTCTATATTAACAATCTAAAAATAAATCATATAATGTCGATAATATTTATAGAGACGTTTAGAAAGTGATCTCAAACTGAAAATATAGTAAGATATGATGATTAGATATATGTGTAATTTTTTATTATTTAATTAATTTATAGTACATATTCTCCATTAGAGTTGCTCATTTCATGGACCTTTTGCCAGCAGTTTTACTTGAAAGTTCGGCATGGATTAGTTTTTCATAATATACACACACGTTCTTCCCTAAAAAAATCATACACAATAGTAATTAGTATTTTTTTTTTGAAGGATTTAATTAGTATCTTTTTGATGAACAACACAATAGTAATTAGTAAAATTACAATACTTTTTGTTGAAATATATGAAATAACAATGCAAATAATTTGCATGCAGGTGAAAGAAGAGTTGCAATCGCTCTCAAAGATTGCGTGTCCCATAACAATGACAAGCCTAATGATATATTCTCGGTCAGCTATCTCAATGTTTTTCCTTGGTCGACAAGGAAAAGCAGAGCTAGCTGGCGGTTGCCTAGCACTCGGTTTTGCCAACGTCACTGCAACCTCCGTTCTCAAAGGCCTAACAATGGGAATGGATCCACTTTGTTGTCAAGCTTATGGAGCCAAAAGATGGTCAGTTCTTAACCAAACACTTTTCAGAACACTATGTCTCCTCCTACTAGTTACAATCCCAATTTCACTTTTATGGCTAAACATGGAACCACTCGTTCAATTACTAGGTCAAGACCCTAGTGTCACAAAAGTTGCACAAATTTACATGCTCTACTCAATTCCTGAACTATTAGCTCAATCTTTTCTCAATCCATTAAGAACTTTCTTAAGAACTCAAGGCTTAACAACACCAATTACTTTGGTTGCATCAATTGCAGCACTATTACACCTACCAATAAATTATTTCCTAGCTACATACTTAAAATTAGGTGTAAAGGGTATTGCCTTAGCCACTGGAATGAATTCAATTAACATAACATTAGGATTGTTGGTTTATATTGTTTTCTCAAATAAACCACTTAAGCCATGGCAAGGTGTTAAAATATTTGACTCAATTTTCCATGGTTGGAAACCATTGCTTAGCCTTGCAATTCCTAGTTGCCTTTCAGTTTGTTTAGAATGGTGGTGGTATGAGATAATGTTGTTTCTCTGTGGTTTATTAAGTAACCCTCAAACTTCGGTTTCTACAATGGGAATACTTATTCAAACACTTGGTTTTCTTTATGTGTTTCCATATTCACTTAGTGCATCTTTGACAACAAGAATCGGTCATTCGTTGGGGTCAGGACAGGCCTCTCGAGCACAAGGAACAGCTATAATTGGAATTTTGATCGCGTTTTTACTTGGAGTTTCGACTTTTATTGGATCGATTTTAGTGAGAAAAAATTGGGGGAAATTATTTACCGACGAGGTACAAATTATTGATATGATAAGAAAAATACTTCCGATTTTAGGGTTATGTGAAATTAGCAATTGGGCACAAACGGTATCGTGTGGGATTTTAGCTGGCACCGCACGTCCTTATGTTGGTGCTAGAATTAATTTGTGTGCATTTTATTTAGTTGGGTTACCGGTTTCAATTTTTGCTTCATTTGTGTACAAATTTGAATTGGTTGGTTTGTGGTGTGGAATGTTGGCAGCACAAGTTTCTTGTTTTTGTATGATGGTGTATACATTGATTCAAACCGATTGGGAGCAACAAACTAGAAGGGCATTGGAGTTGGCTCAGAAAACAACAGAGCAAGAAAGCGTAATCGATGAGGAAAGTGTATTGCTTGATTCTCTTTAAGTGAATGTTTGGATTTGCGGTTGAAGATTGCAAAATCGCATTCCAATGCATGTAACTGTGGAAGTTACAACTTTTTGTGGCCGCGGTTCCAAACATGTTATACGGCTTTTAATGCTATTAGAAGCATTTTTTTCCCTTTCAAATTACACTTTATTAATAGGTGGATTTTGTTCAAATTTCATTGATATAAAAGAATACTCAAATCCATTCTATTTTTAGTGAAACTCATGGAATACCCCCTATGATAAAGTGTTAATTTTGAAGAGTTTGCTTTTTAATATCGATCTTTCATTTAGTCAATGAGATTTTTATAATTCATTTTTTTTGTAGTGATGGTAGCTAGTCTTTTTAAGTGTAAGTTATTTTCCTTTTTGAGTAATTTTATTCATTGTTCATTCATTAATTGTAATAGGCAATTCAATCTGAAAACTTGCTTGTGATTAATGTTTTTCCATGATACATATTTGAAGCGGCGGGGAAAATGCGCGGGCGAAAAACGCTCGCTAGACAGTAAAGTCGCCACCGAAGTTTTATTTTTGAAAAGGGGAACGTCGATAAACCCCTTTGAGAACGAGAACAAGGTCATCGCAACCAAATTCGAGTTCGGGAATCGGTTATGCGAGGGGAAGGTATTAGCACCCCTCAGATCCGTTGTACTCAACGGGAACCATTAATTAATTAGCTCTCAAAAACGTGTTAGTTTCATAAAAAAATGTTGTAAAGAATGGAAGGGAAAGAAAAATGATTTAAAGACTAAAAAAGAGTTTTTTATTAGGGTGCTTGACAAGAGTTTGATCTTGCTCCTACGTATCTCCCGGTGCGATGGAGAATTCAAAGCTACATAGTTCTTTGGTAGAAAATATTTGTGGGTTGATTGATTTTATTTATGAAAATATTTTAGTCGCACTTGGGCGAAAAAGATTGTTTTAGAAAAAGATGGATCCGCACTTGGGCGATGATATCCATTTGAAAACGCACATGGGCGTGAAAAAAAGTTTGAATAAAAGAGCGGACTCGCGCTTGGGCGATGACGTCCGTTTGAAAATGCGCACGGGCGTAACAAAAAAAAGTAAAGTTAAGTGGGTTGAGATTGATTTTAAGCGGAGGACGAATATCCGAAAAGTGAAGTGTCTACCTCGTTTTCGAATATTCGGGGAAGCGTCGGGTGTCTACCCAAGTTTTCCTTTTTCGCTCACTAAAGAAAAAATGTTTTTTATTATTTTTGTTTTATTAAGAATTTAATCGAACGACGAATGCTTTGAACGTGGCCGAGACGGGGATCTCGCGTTCCGCATTTGGGGAAGCGTCGGGTGTCTACCCAAGTTTTCCTTTTTCGGTCGATTGAACGCTTAATATTTTTTTCATTTACGAAAAGAAAATTGTTTTTTGTTTTGATATATTTGAAAATAATAATCTAATAAAAAATAAAATAAAAAAAAAAAAACGTGAAAAGATTAGAGCATTAATACTCAAAAATGAAATTAAGTGCGATAAACTAAACACGAGGGATTAGATTACGGTGTTGGCTCAAAGTGAAATGCAAAGTGAACCCTAAATGCATTCTAATGACATATATAAATAAATAAAATGATAAATGCAAAGTGAAATGACAAATAAAATAAAATGCATGATATGATGTGATAAGTAAATAAATAAGATGTGAAAAATAAAAGAAACAATAAAAGGAAATAATAATAATAGGAAATAAAACTGCAAAGAAATAAAATAAAATAAATAAACTGGGAGGTGTAAAAAATAAAATAAGGGGTGCAGGAAGTGAGAAAATAATCAGATTTAAAACAAATAGGCCCAAAATGCATTGGGCCAGCGTGATTTAATCTGGGCCGTCAGATTAATCAGAGGGCCCTGATCTGATCACAAGGGAAAATAACCTGAGCCGTTTGATTTAAAATCAAAGGGGCAAAGGGGCGAGGGTGCATGCTAACGCATGCACCCACGCGCGCAAGATTAAGAAGGGGGTATAAATACCCCTCTTACTAGTTTTTTTCTCATTTCCTCTTCTCTTTCTCTCTCTAAAAATTCTGATTTTCTCTTCTCTTCCTTCTCTCTAAGGGCGCCGCCCCCCCTCTCCTCCGGTGGCCGGAAAAAAAATTCCGGCGCGGTGGCCGCCGGCGGCGCCACCGCGCCGGAGTTTTAAAACTCCGTTTTTTTCGAAAAAAATTAGTTTTTCTAACTCCTCTCTTCACCCTCTTCTCAAATCCAACCTTAGTTTTCTCAAAATCCTTTTCAAAAATCCTAGATCTAAACTTAAAGTTTTAAAAAAATTTGAAAAAAACTACCTTTTTCCTCCTTTTTGGTTCGGTTTTGGGTGATTTTGTGGTGTGTTTGTGCTGTTGTTTTGGGTCGTGAGTGTGAGGTTTTGGGCTGTTGTTTTCGTGTGGTTTTGGGGCTGGTTTTGGGTGCGGTTTTGTGTGGTGTTTGGGCGAGTTTTGGGTGCGGTTTTGTGTGGTGTTTGGGCGAGTTTTGGTGGCTGTTTGGGATGGTTTTGGGTGCTGAGAGGTGAGTTGTTTTTGCTGAGTTTTTGTTGTGTTTTTTGCTGTTCTGTTCTTGTGTTTTGCTGGAAATGTGTTTTTGTGTTATGTTCTGTTCTTGATTTTTTCTGTTCCCCCTTAATCCTCTCTATCTCACTGTTTTTATTGAAAATGGATGCACAAAAGAGATAGTGTCCAGAGCTGTTGAGAGGGATCTGTGGCTTAATAAAAAAAAAATTGCAAGAAACCAAGCAAAAAGGGACAAAAAATTGATGAAGAAAGTGATGGATCTGATGCAATTCTGATGGAGAAAGTGATGTGCAAGCTGTTTGTTAATTAATTAAATAAATAAAATGATAAAAACAAAAACATAAAAATACAAAATAAAATAAAACAGAATATAATTAATAGCAATAATAAAAAAAACGAAATTAATAAAATAATAATAAAAAAACTAAAGTAGAAATAAAATAACCATAAAATTAAAACTATCGCTTTTGAAACTCTAAATGAGGTATTTTAAAATACCTCCCTGCCGAAATTTCGTCTGAAACGACGAAAATTCTCGGCTTTAAAAAGACGATTAAAACGAATCAAAACTGGATCAAAAATTGGGGTACGACAATATTCACTATTGTGTGCAAAGAAAAGCTAGCTGCATTGTGAACAACTGGTTCACAATCAAGTTTTATCAATATTGTTGAAGTGTAGATGGAATTGGAATTAGTATTAGTTTGTTATGGAGTAACGTTTAGTTGGTTAGAGGATTCATTTAAGTTTGATTGTATAAATACTAACTCCATGGTAGCATTTCAGTTTGTGTTGAATGAATATTTCTATATATTTTTTTTTTTTGGAATGTTTATTAATTTTTCTCCAATCAACCGTAAAAGTTAACATTCCTTGACTTATTCTATGCCGAATGCGAGAGCAAAGATGAAAAATTGACTAAATAGAGGTAAAAATTAAAAAGGATAACTTAGAAAAAAAAATTATCTATTGATCTCATATTCTAAGTCCGTTGACTACTACATTTAGTCGACATATTTAGAATACGATGATCAATGGACAATCCATTCAAAGAAGATGTAATCCTTACTCTTGCAACAGAAGCATGTAAACAAAGGTATATTATATGTTTGCCCGATTTACTGAAAGAAAGTTTTTCCATTCAAAGAAAAACCAACTTTTTCTTTAAACATTTTGCTAGTGTATTTTTCAAAATTTAATTTTCTTCTTCTAAACTTGCAAAGTTTTCGCATTTGAAAGAAACATTAGAACATCTAGTAGTTTGGGATTTTTTATAAGAAAGCTTTAAGAATTTGCTCAAATCTTTTTCTAAAATGGAAAATTTATTTTCTTAAATATTATAAGATTTTCTTTTGAGAAGTAATTAATTTAAGGGAAATGCTAATTTGTGTACACACGGCATAAGTTAATGAGTCAAAAGTAGAAATACATTGTTGTAATCAATGCATTTGAATTTAATTTTTTTTACTTTTAATTAATTGAATGCACGAAATAAAAAAAAAAGTTTCTACTTTTAGGTTGATTAACATGTGCCCTAACCACAAGTTAGCATGACCCTTAATTTAATGATCATATTGGTTTTCTCTTATAATTCCTCATATGTAGGCAATTGATTAAGTTTATTATCACTTGCCTCATTCTCCTCGTAACAAATATCTGATAAGCTAGCTTATAACGGATGGGCTTATAGCGAATATTTGATAAGCTAGCTTATAACGGATGAGCTTATAATGGATGACTTATAAGCTAGTTATAACTAATAGCGGATAAGCTAACTGATTGAATTTGTAGTGTTTGGTAAAATTAGCGGTTAAAGTAGCTTATAAATATGAAATGACATAAAAAATATGTATTTAATTAATATTTCTTTTTCAATTAAGATTACCTGGGTAAAACTTAGATAAAAAGTGTTAAGCTTTAAGCTATAAACTACTTGAATTATAGCTTATCACAAATCACTATAAGCTCATAAAAATAAACTATAAGTTCATGAGAAAGTGACCGTGTAATATCCCGCTTAGAAGTATCAGTTAAACGTGTTAGAAGCTTCGTTTTGCAAGCAATGGCATAGTTGTAAATAAGGGGGATTATGGCAAATGGATATATATGAAATATGTTGAGTTTCTACTCATTTACCTTAACTTCCAAAATCAGAAAATTGCTTCCCTTCCTCCTCCCATTTTCGCCCTTCTTCTTCTTCATCGTCATCTCATCAATCATCACCCAATAATCCATTTAAACTTCACTTAAACTCTTGTGTGGCAAGTGAGCTTGATTTGAGAATTTGGAGCAAGAGGAAACAAAGGATAGAATAGAGATCAAGTGAAGGATAGGCCAGGGTTTGGATTTTTTCAACTTAGCAAGCTTCTTGTGGGATTAAGGTGAGCTCTCTTGGGTTATAGAACCCATTTTGAGAATCATTTGTTAAGCTTTAAAGTCTATGGTGTTTATGAACTAGTTTGAGATTTTGTGCCCTATATTCCTTTTGATTAGAAATCCATGATTAATCAAGATGTAATCTATCTCTATGCCTTAGAAATTCGTCTCTTGGGATGTTTTGATGCCTGGGTATGAGTGGTTCAACCCAAAGGGGTGGAAATCACGTTTTGTTCATGTTCTATGCTGTCTGAAGCTGAAAATCGGGCCCCGATTTTGTGCCATCGGCCGCCGATCTCAATGCCTGAAAATTCAGTTTTTGTTACGTGAAATTTCGGCCCCCGATTTTAGCAAATCGGCCCCCGATTGTTCAGCCACCCAAATTCATGTTTTTGAGTATAGAAATGCATATAAGGTTGGATAGGTAATAGGAATGGCATAGGGGGATGATTACTCAATATTTTAAGTTATGTAGAGGAGTTTAGAAGCTAGTAATGGGATTATCCCTTACTAAGCAACTCCATATACATGTTAAGTATGTGCAAGCCTATGAGCATGAGAGTAGGGATGCTTTGATAATTATAGTTAAAGACAAGTTTATAGTATTAGTTCCCCACGATCATAGTTGGTTTATGGAAACGATAAACCAAGGATTTATAGATTACAGATTATAGATTACAGGACATAGATTACAGAAAATGTTTATATGATCAAAGTAACAGGCAGGTATATATGTTTATACACTCTTTATCAAAGTCAAAGTATAATAATAATTCAAAGTCAAAGGCATGTTCAGCAGACTCCGGGATTCGCCGGATGGGATCTCTCCGAGAGGGTTATCCACATGCAATTTCATAGGGAGTCCGGTGATAGCCTGATATGATAGGAGTTTCACCGGTTCATAGGGAGCTGTCCTCGGGGTTACTCCACCCGGGCCGCACTCCGTAAAACGAACTCAGATTAATTGTTTGTTCAACGCTAACAGCTAACATAAAACACTTTATTGCTTTATGTTATACAGTCATAGTAAAAGTTATAGTTATAGAGAGTTTTACAGTTAAAGATAGATTATGGTTAAAGTCATAGGTAGGTTTAAAGACTTGGCGATTCTAGAATTCCCCTAAATTGCCAAGGTAGGCATGGCGACTCTAGGTTCCCTGTGGTTGCCAAACAGTAGGTTGGGTAGAGCTCACTGAGACATTATGTCTCATCCCATTCCTTCTGGTGCAGGTTCACAGGCAGGATCGCAATCAGCACGCAACAAGGGTAAGGAGAAGGCTACGGACTGATCGTGCTGTTGTTATATGTTATGGTTGTTTGTACTATATGGATTGTACATCTGATGTATATGCTCTCGAGATGTTGTATAAACTTTGGATTTGTAACATTACAATGTTATGTAATATGTGGATGAATTTTATATTGTAAATTAATGTATCCAGTACGAAATTTTAATACTCATGTAAGATCCTAGGCAATCTTATTATGGGTGTTACAATTTGGTATCAGAGCAGGTCGATTCAGACTGTGCCATGGGTCATTAAAATACAATTCAAGTTTGTGGATCTCTTGGATCCGGGACGTTATTCTAAATGTTATATCTGGTTGAAACTGATCACTTTGACTTGTGTATGACAGTTAGGATAATATGTCTGGGAGGAGAAGAGGTCCTGGCAGGCCTAGATCAAATTAGGCTAATGCTGAGGAAGCCGGAGGAGACCCTAATATGCAATTTTGGGCTCAAATGATGCAACAGCAACAGGCGTTGCAGCAACAGTACCAGGAGCAGCAAGCTCAGGCTGCGTTACAGCATCAACAGATGATGCTTATGATGCAGCAGCAAGCCCAACAACAGGCTCAGGCTCAGCAAGAATGGATGGGAATGATGCACCATGGACAAGGTGCTCAGCAACAGACACCACCACCAGCAGTGGCGAATCCGTCCTACCGGGAGTTTAACAGAAATCACCCTCCTGAGTTTAATGGGGAAGGTGAACCTCCAGAAGCCAAGAGATGGCTGAAACAGATTGAGAAAGTGTTCCGGATGGTGGATTGCCCTGAGGAAAGTAAAGTATTGTTGGCCACTAACCAGTTCAGAGGCGCGGCGGAAGATTGGTGGGAATCCGCTCAACGCCGAATGATAGCAAACGATGTTGAGGTTAATTGGGATAACTTCAAGGAAGCAATGATAGAGAAGTATATCCCAATGTCTTATAAAGTGAAGAAAGAACAGGAATTTCTTGAGCTGAAGCAAGGTGGCATGTCAGTCACCGAGTTTACAAAGAAGTTTGAAGAATTGTCGTACTACTCCTCTCACAACGAGTATGCCGCTAATGAAAATTGGAAGATGAATCAGTATAGGCGTGGGCTGAGAGGTGAGATTGATACAGCCGTGAGTCTACAAAGGAATACTAGCTATGACGAGATGGTCCATGATAGTTTGGTTGCGGAGGCGGGTTTTGCCAAGACCGCAAAAGAGAAAGCTGCAGCATATGAAAAGAGAAAGGGAAAGTTCCCAGATAGGTATCAAGAGAACAAGCCTAAGGGTTCTCCAAAAAGGGGAAAACATTCATTTACACCACAGGCGAATGACACTTGCAAATACTGTGGAAAATTACATCGTGGTGAATGCATGAGACGTACGGGTGTGTGTTTCTGGTGTAGGCAGCCGGGGCACGTTTTTGCTAATTGTCCAGAAAGAAAGAATAAAAGTGGAGCTGAGGGTACGACAACAAGTAAGGGCAGAGTGTACTCCCTTGATGGCCAGAAGGCTTTGGCAAATGCAGATTTAATTGCCGGTATGTGTTACTTAGGCCAAACTCCAGTTAAAGTGCTTTTTGATTGTGGTGCAACATGTTCCTTTATTTCTTACAAGTGTGTAGAAGCATTACAATTGTCTATGTCACCGTTGATACCTCCTATGACGGTATCTACCGCTACTGAGGGCGGAGTTGTAGCTAGTTTTATATGTGAAAATTGCCCGATCACTGTATCTAGTAAGACATACTATATAGATTTGGTGTGTCTTCCCATGATACAACTTGACGTGATCCTAGGAATGGATTGGTTATCTGCTAATCATGTGTATATTGGATGTGCGGAGAAGTGTATCTTTATGCCTACGGATGATATGACTGAAGGCGTGGCTTTATCAGAGTTAATCAACCGCACTCATCAGCTTACCCAGCTTATGTGTGCACAGGACAGGGGTTTTTATGTAATGGTTACTGTGACTTCAGAGTCAGAACTGAGTCCCAGTGACATTCCAGTTGTCAGTGATTATTTGGATGTTTTCCCTTCTGAGATAAGCAGTTTACCCCCTGAACGGGAAGTTGAGTTTTCCATTGATCTCATCCCAGGATCTGAGCCAGTTTCAGTGGCGCCTTACAGAATGTCACCATCAGAGTTAAAGGAATTGAAGTCTCAGTTAGAAGACTTGATTCAGAAACATTTCATTAGGCCAAGTGTGTCACCTTGGGGTGCGCCAGTTTTGTTGGTTAAAAAGAAGGATGGTAGCATGAGATTGTGTATTGACTATCGTCGGCTGAATAAAGTAACAATTAAGAACAAGTATCCATTACCAAGGATTGATGATCTTTTGGACCAACTTAAAGGAGCTTCAGTGTTTTCAAAGATTGATCTCCGATCAGGATACCACCAGATTCGTATCAAGTCGTCAGATGTGTCTAAGACGGCGTTCAGAACGCGTTATGGACATTATGAATTTCTGGTTATGCCGTTTGGAGTGACTAATGCTCCAGCTGTGTTTATGGACTACATGAATAGGATTTTCCAGCCTTACCTGGATCAGTTTGTTGTGATCTTCATAGATGATATTTTGATTTATTCGAAAGACTCACAGGAACATGCTCAACATCTGAGGATTGTTTTGGACATTCTCAGAGAAAATCAGTTATATGCAAAATTCAGCAAATGTGAATTTTGGTTATCAGAAATCCAGTTTTTGGGGCATGTTATTTCTAAAGGAGGAGTGTCAGTTGACTCATCAAAGGTTGAAGCTGTCCTTAATTGGGCCAGACCAACGAATGTAACAGAGGTTCGGAGTTTCTTGGGTTTAGCAGGTTACTACCGAAGATTCATTATGAAATTTTCACAGATTGCGTTGCCATTGACACGCCTCACGAGGAAAGATGTGCCTTTCGTCTGGGACGAAGATTGTGAGAAAAGTTTCCGGACTTTGAGGAAGAAATTATCCAAGGCTCCAGTATTAGCAATACCTGACCCTGAAAAGAAATATGTGGTTTATTGTGATGCGTCCTCTAAAGGACTGGGCAGTGTGCTCATGCAAGAAGGTAATGTGATAGCTTATGCTTCTCGGCAGCTTAAATCTCATGAGGAGAATTACCCCACTCACGACCTTGAGTTGGCGGCAATAGTTTTTGCTTTGAAAGTGTGGAGGCACCATTTATATGGAGCACAATTCGACTTGTTCAGTGACCACAAAAGTTTAAAGTATTTGTTCGACCAACGGGAACTGAACATGAGACAGAGAAGATGGATGGAATATTTAAAGGATTTTGATTTTGAGTTAAAGTACCACCCTGGGAAGGCGAATGTAGTTGCTGACGCCTTGAGCAGGAAATCTTTGATTAAAGCAGAAGTACTGATGCATACCTGTGGATTGTATGAGAAATTTCGAGATCTTAATCTCAGCGTTACAGAAATAGATGATGGCGTCTTGTTGCAAAGATTAGAGGTTACTTGTGATTTGCGGTCCCGAATCGCGCAAGCTCAAGAATCAGATGTGAATCTTCAGAGGAGGATTGGTCAGTCAGAGTTTTCAAGGGCTTCGGACGGTACTCTGCTGTTTGAAGGTAGAGTTTGTGTTCCTAATGATGCTAGTTTAAAAAGGTTGATCTTGGAAGAGGCGCACAAGAGTAGTTTCAGTATTCATCCGGGTACCACTAAAATGTATCAAGATTTAAAGAAAGATTATTGGTGGCCAGGGATGAAGACTGATATTGCGGAGTTCGTATCACGTTGTATTGTGTGTCAACAAGTGAAAATTGAACATCAGAGGCCGGCAGGGATGCTTGTACCATTGGAGATCCCTCAGTGGAAATGGGAAGAAATCTCTATGGATTTTGTGACAGGGTTACCTCGGACTCAACGGGGACATGATTCAATTTGGGTAGTTGTCGATCGGTTAACTAAGTCTGCTCACTTTTTACCGGTTAGGACTACTTACAGGGCTGCTCAGTACGCAGAATTGTTCATAGCGGAGATTGTGAAATTACATGGTGTTCCAACCAGCATTGTGTCAGATAGGGATCCTATCTTTACTTCTCATTTTTGGAAAGCTTTTCAAAAGGCTTTAGGAACGAGGTTAAAGTTGAGTACGTCCCATCATCCTCAAACAGATGGGCAATCTGAGAGAACTATACAGACATTGGAGGATATGTCACGTGCATGCATTTTAGAGGATGGAGGAAATTGGAATCACCATCTGCCTTTGATTGAATTTTCGTATAATAATAGTTACCATTCTAGCATCGGAATGGCACCCTATGAGGCACTGTATGGCAGGAGGTGTAGAACACCGCTTTGTTGGTCAGAGGTTGGAGATAAAAGTATTTTGGGACCTGAGATTATCCAGGAAACCACTTTGAAGATTAAATCCATTCAGGACAAGATCAGAACTGCTCAGAGTCGACAGAAGAGTTACGTAGATAAGAGGCGAAGACCTCTAGAGTTTGAAGTGGGAGATCATGTTTTCCTGAGAGTTACCCCTAAGTTGGGACTACGAGGTGTTTTCAGAACAAAGAAATTGAGTCCAAGGTTTATTGGGCCATTTGAGATACTTAAACGTGTCGGACCAGCCGCTTACCAATTGGCTCTGCCACCGGCGATGTCAGGATTACATGATGTTTTCCATGTTTCACAATTAAGGAAGTTCATTCCTGATCCTCATCAACCAGTGGAGTTGGAAACTATCGACTTGAGATCGGATTTGACTTTCCGGCCCGAACCGGAACGAATTATTGAACGTGATGTCAAAGCATTGAGGAACAAAGAGATTCCAATTGTCAAAGTTATATGGAAAGGTTCTCCCTATGGTGAAGCTACATGGGAATTGGAATCGGAGATGCAGGAGAGTTATCCACATCTTTTTACAGGTAATTTTTAAATTTCGAGGACGAAATTTCTTTAAGGGGGGTAGAGTGTAATATCCCGCTTAGAAGTATCAGTTAAACGTGTTAGAAGCTTCGTTTTGCAAGCAATGGCATAGTTGTAAATAAGGGGGATTATGGCAAATGGATATATATGAAATATGTTGAGTTTCTACTCATTTACCTTAACTTCCAAAATCAGAAAATTGCTTCCCTTCCTCCTCCCATTTTCGCCCTTCTTCTTCTTCATCATCATCTCATCAATCATCACCCAATAATCCATTTAAACTTCACTTAAACTCTTGTGTGGCAAGTGAGCTTGATTTGAGAATTTGGAGCAAGAGGAAACAAAGGATAGAATAGAGATCAAGTGAAGGATAGGCCAGGGTTTGGATTTTTTCAACTTAGCAAGCTTCTTGTGGGATTAAGGTGAGCTCTCTTGGGTTATAGAACCCATTTTGAGAATCATTTGTTAAGCTTTAAAGTCTATGGTGTTTATGAACTAGTTTGAGATTTTGTGCCCTATATTCCTTTTGATTAGAAATCCATGATTAATCAAGATGTAATCTATCTCTATGCCTTAGAAATTCGTCTCTTGGGATGTTTTGATGCCTGGGTATGAGTGGTTCAACCCAAAGGGGTGGAAATCACGTTTTGTTCATGTTCTATGCTGTCTGAAGCTGAAAATCGGGCCCCGATTTTGTGCCATCGGCCGCCGATCTCAATGCCTGAAAATTCAGTTTTTGTTACGTGAAATTTCGGCCCCCGATTTTAGCAAATCGGCCCCCGATTGTTCAGCCACCCAAATTCATGTTTTTGAGTATAGAAATGCATATAAGGTTGGATAGGTAATAGGAATGGCATAGGGGGATGATTACTCAATATTTTAAGTTATGTAGAGGAGTTTAGAAGCTAGTAATGGGATTATCCCTTACTAAGCAACTCCATATACATGTTAAGTATGTGCAAGCCTATGAGCATGAGAGTAGGGATGCTTTGATAATTATAGTTAAAGACAAGTTTATAGTATTAGTTCCCCACGATCATAGTTGGTTTATGGAAACGATAAACCAAGGATTTATAGATTACAGATTATAGATTACAGGACATAGATTACAGAAAATGTTTATATGATCAAAGTAACAGGCAGGTATATATGTTTATACACTCTTTATCAAAGTCAAAGTATAATAATAATTCAAAGTCAAAGGCATGTTCAGCAAACTCCGGGATTCGCCGGATGGGATCTCTCCGAGAGGGTTATCCACATGCAATTTCATAGGGAGTCCGGTGATAGCCTGATATGATAGGAGTTTCACCGGTTCATAGGGAGCTGTCCTCGGGGTTACTCCACCCGGGCCGCACTCCGTAAAACGAACTCAGATTAATTTTTTGTTCAACGCTAACAGCTAACATAAAACACTTTATTGCTTTATGTTATACAGTCATAGTAAAAGTTATAGTTATAGAGAGTTTTGCAGTTAAAGATAGATTATGGTTAAAGTCATAGGTAGGTTTAAAGACTTGGCGATTCTAGAATTCCCCTAAATTGCCAAGGTAGGCATGGCGACTCTAGGTTCCCTGTGGTTGCCAAACAGTAGGTTGGGTAGAGCTCACTGAGACATTATGTCTCATCCCATTCCTTCTGGTGCAGGTTCACAGGCAGGATCGCAATCAGCACGCAACAAGGGTAAGGAGAAGGCTACGGACTGATCGTGCTGTTGTTATATGTTATGGTTGTTTGTACTATATGGATTGTACATCTGATGTATATGCTCTCGAGATGTTGTATAAACTTTGGATTTGTAACATTACAATGTTATGTAATATGTGGATGAATTTTATATTGTAAATTAATGTATCCAGTACGAAATTTTAATACTCATGTAAGATCCTAGGCAATCTTATTATGGGTGTTACAGACCGTTACCAAACAAGTCTTTTTTAGTCAAATGAGCTTACATGACATAAGCTATAAGGGCCCGTTTGGATTAGCTTATTTTAGAGCTTATATAAAACAGCTTATGCAAATAAATAAGTTTTTAAGGTATAGTTTATGAAAAAACAGATTATGAAGATACAATTTTTGTTAGTGAGAGCTTATAAATTAAAATAAAAGCTAATTTATTTACATAAGCTATTTTTCATAAACTCAAAATAAGCATAAGTCATAAACTCAAAAATAGGTCTTACCAATGAGACCCTAGACCCTTCTTCCTTTCTTGTCCTTTCTTGCCTTCTTTTTGTTTTTTTTTTTATTTTAAAAATGACATCTTTTAAATGGAGACCGAACTTTACATCTTCATATGTGACCTTTTTTTTTTTACATTCATAGCATGTAATGGATGAAAATATTTCTTCCTTTTTTTTAATAAGCAAATTTATGTTGATAATGAGTAAACTAACACAAGAAGTGCAAAGCAACTCCAAATAAAACATATATATTTAAACAGGGTCGTCCCTAACATTTTCAGGGGATTAGGTCAAGTTTGAGAAATGGGTCCCTTAAATAATATTTTATAATTTTTTTTATAAAAAATGAATGCGACACGCATTAATTATGACAGTTGACATCTCAAATGCGTTGGCACCCCCAAGTTACCATAATACAATGTTTTTAAATCCCAACTATGCTGACATCCAAAAATATCGTGTGTCAAATGCACTTCATCCTATGTATTACTAATAAAAAAGAATAACAAAAAAAAAGTTGAGGGCCAAACAAAACCCAACAACACTAAATAAAACGATATGTAGGCATATCAAACATATCTACAAAAACCAGCCCAAATAAAACTAGGATATACATATTGAAGTTGCTGTTGGTGTTGGAGTTGTTTTGATGATGTTTGATTAAGACTAGCACCTAGTGATCCATGATCTTAAGTTTTTGCAAAGTGTCCTATGTGTCAAGTTTCATTTTGTGGCTAAACTTCATTCTCTATACCTTTGAATCGTATCACAAATTGTTGATTCGTATCATACTCCGCAAGTCTAGTTCTTAGAAGTGTATTATTTGTTTTGGTTCTATATGTTTGTTGTTAGAAAGGTTGTGATGTTTAGAGTCAAGTTTATTGTTCAATGTGTTGAAAATCCTTTTTTAGTGATTTGATTCGATTCACATATTGCATTCAAACTCTTGGGTGTTTGGCTCATGAAAAATTGTTCAAAAATAATTTTTTAATGTTTTGAATGGATTCATGTATATGTTGAATTGATCCATTGAAGTTCTCAGATGTTTGGCTCATGAAAACTGCATTTGAATATATTTAAATCTGTCCTGGAAAGTTTTGATTTGAATCAAATTATTTTGAATAGATTCAAAGCTGTTCTGGAAGTGCTGATTTGATTCAAAGTTTCTTTGAATCAAGTCAATCTTCATCTGGAATTCTTTGATTCGAATCAAAGATTCTCTAATTCTATTTAATCTTCATGACAACCCGGATTTCATATTTATTTTACACTATTGAATCGATTCAAACTTTTATGATTCGATTCAAACCCATTTTTTCAGTGTTATTTTGGGCCAAACTTACTCATATCTCACTCACCTATATATACCCTTACACACACACTTTTCTATTCACTTAATCAATTGCAAGTAACATTCTAGAGTCTCCAAACCTCGCTTTCCACTTTTTCTTCAGATTAAACACTTGTTCTAAGATTCTTTGTGGATTTTGAGTCATAATTTGCTAGGGTGCTATAGGGATTGTATATTTGTTTCCTTCAAGGAACTTGGTTGGGAATTGTCATACCCCATTTTTTGACCCAATTTCGACTCATTTTACTCGTCTTTTAAAGCCGAGAATTTTCGTTGTTTCATACGAAATTTCAGCAGGGAGATATTTTAAAATACCTCATTTTTGTTCCGAAGGCGACCGTTTTTATTTTTATTTTTATTATTTTATACGTATTTCTTTTTTTAAATTTTTAATATTAATATTTTCTTTTTATTTTTAATTATTTTTATTTATATTTCAGTCTTTTTTTTAGTCAGGGGCATTTTTGTCCACAACTTTCCACCAATCCTAGTTTTGGGTCCTTTAAATAGTGCATTAGAGGTCAGTTTTGAGGGGGGTCAGAAAATAATCAAAAAACAACAGTATAATAAAAAAAAACCAAATCGGCCATCACCAAAATCAATCAAAAAACCCTAATTTTTCACCTTTCCTTCATCAACACACAAACCAAAACTCGACCAAATCCGAATCACAACAATTTCACAGAACCGAACAACAAATCACATAACCCCATCATAAACCAAAATCCGGCCACCACCCCTCACCCATAATCCAAGGCCGAGCCAAAACACAGCCCAAAATCACACAGAACCAAAAGCTCATAGCCACCACACGCGGCCACCAACACAAAAATCTCAAATCCAAAAACAACCACAATCCAGCAATCCGAACCATAACCATCTCAAATAAAAAAAAACCATATATCCGAACCAAAACAAATCGAAACCATAACCATCTCAAATCAAAAAAACAAAGGTCGAACCAAAACAAGCCAGAACCGAACCCAAACATCCAAAAAAGGTGATTTTTCTTCAAGTTTAAAACCTAGATCTAAGTATTTTGAAAAAGATTTAGTGATTTTTGACCGGATATACGGAAAGAGGACGAAAAAGGATTCTTAGAAATCTAAAAAAATTTGAAAAAGAAGGAATTCGTTACTCCGGCGCGGTGGCGCCGCCCCCTGGGCCGGCTGGCCGCCGCGCCGGAATACTCTTTCGGCCAAGATTTTTTAGAGAGAATGGAGAGGGTTTCGGTTAGAGAGAAGGAGAAGAAAGATGGGGAAATTTTTCTGAAAAATCCCTTTTATACACATTTAAACTGGCCCAGTTGCAGTGGGCTTAGCACGGCCCATCTGCTCTTCCCTCCTTCTTCTATCAGTTTTCTTTCTGCACCCCCCTTCTACTCCTGCACCTCCCTTTCTTTTTATTTCTTGCATTTTTTATTTCCATTTTCTTTTTAATTTATTTTGGTTATTTATTTCTCTGCATTTTATTTAATATCCAGTATCACATGCATTTTTATTTTCTTCTTATTTTTTATGCAACATATTTATTTACTGTCTTGCATATCATGCATTTTTATTTTCTTCTTTATTTTATGCAACATATTTATTTAATGTTTTGCATATCATGCATTTTTATTCTTTTTTTATTATGCAACATATTTATTTAATGTCTAAACATCTCATGCATTTTTATTTATTTTTACTTTTTGGCATACTTATTTATTTTAATGCATTTGCAATTTTACTTTCATTTATTGTTTTGTCATTTTTTATTTTATTAGAATGTATTTAGGGACAATGTAAATATAAATGAGAATATTGCACCGACACTCACATTTATGTATTCCGCTTTATATCGAAAACGATAAAAATGCAAAATAATGACCGTATCCGAGGAAAAGGACCCTCATTTGATCCAACGTCATTTTGAGGGATCCGGCGCATTTTAGATTATCTCAGCATACCTTAGCTTTTGGACCTTAGGAATTAATCAAAATTTTCACAAAAAATCAAAAAACATTTCATATAATCAAAAATCTCAAAAAAATCAACCTTGGATTTCAAACCAAGTGACTTTTATTTTCCAATCAAATTTTAATCAACTTTAATTATCTAAACTTTTTCTTCAATTAAAATCAATCAAACTCACATTTTTATTCTTCTATGCCATTTCGGCCTCTTATCTTTCTCAAACTTTTTTTTCAAACCTTAAAATCAATCAAAACAAATCACTCGGCTTTTTACCCCGAACTACGTGATTTTGATCCCGCTCGGGTACGTAGGCAAAAGACGTTGTCTTTCCAAATCAACAAAATAACAAAAACATTTTCCATTCTTTCAAACTCATCATTTTAGTCCTTCTTATACTTAGGCATTTATTTGCAAACAAGTAACTAATTTGGCATAAAGATAAAACGAGAAGTTCCTATAGAGTATTATAGACGTTTAGGGTGTTAATACCTTCCCATTGCGTAATCAACCCCTGGACCTTTGATCTCTAAAAAATAGGGTTTTTTTCGAACTTTCCCCCTTTTCCTTGGAAAAAATAAAAGCTCGGTGGTGAATCTTAATTTTGTGAGTCAACGCTAACCAATAGTTTGATATCCGAAAATCACCGCGACAGAAATGGCGACTTCACTGGGGATAGTGTGGTTAAACCTATCTCGTTTTGTCTTTATCTTTATGCTTTATTCTTAGTTGTATTCGTAAATACGTGCTTAAGTGTTTATCTTTACGTGAGTGGTGAGATAAGTCCTACACCCGGACTTGAGGGAAACATAAGATAGGATGGTGGTATCATCAAAGTGTCATACCAAGAGTAGTCTTGGGTTTTGGTACATGTGATATAACCCCACTCAATAGAGGTCTCTTAAAGGTAATACCATGTCGACATGAGTAGACGTGTTTGACATTGTTATTTTTAAGCGACCTATGAAGTTGAGGACCTTTAGAGTTACCTTTAACAGGACGTAGTGCGGTGGCTAAATCAAGAGTAGTCTTGAATTGGTTGATACACGATACTACACTCAAACGAGACTTTTCTACGAATGTCGTTGGACCAGGAGTAGTCCCGTAATCTGATAATATTCAGAAGTGGTCAATGACTTTGGGAACTTAGTAGAACCCGTAATACAGGTACATGTTAAACCATAGTCCTTACTAAATTGCGTATTTACCCTCTTTTGAAAATATATTTACACAAATAAAAATCTCCAATTTGAAAAATATAACTCTCAAAAATATCTTCCTTCTGGAACACACGCAACTTGGAGAACAAGTAACATGAATGAATTCTTCAATCAAATCTTCAAAAGATCATGTGTGATAATAAACAGCTCCAAGGCGCGAAATCAGGGCACACTGAAGTCGTACCCACATGTTGGAACATTGGGTCCAACACCTTGCTTGTATATTTGATTTAGCAAAAATGAAGCCAACATACAAATATCCAACAATCTCCCCCTTTGGCAAATTTTTGGCTAAAACAATTTGAGATCATACTGACAACCTAGAGGGATACCACACAAACATTTCTTCAATCATCATAAGCACACAACCATGAAGAAAGGTAGCACATCTTCAAAAACTACTTCAAAAGAATTCCTCAAATCCAACTTAGTAGATAAGAATGTTGTGGAGTATCACTAAAGAATATCATAGGCATGCAACAGCGGAATAGAACACACGTATTACCAAAGTGAGAAAAATAAATCCCCACATATACAAGCAACTGGCACCGAATGTTTCAACATTTTGTAACACATCATGCCATACTACATATCTCATACAAACTCATATGTATATCACACAGCACAGTATCGCTCCCCTGAATATATGCATATCACACAACACAATATTACTCCCCCTCAGGTAGTATTCCCCCTTAATGCAAATAAAGCATAAAACTACCAAAACTACTCCCCCTTTTTAGCCACAATTTTGACAAAAACAACCATGTATTCACCAGGAGTAGAAAGAACAAGAACAACAGTAGCAGAGCATGCGGAGTATTAGAACAGAGGCATAAGAAAAAATTGTTCTTGGAAACATCAGATACAGACCAGCAGAGATAACAATGTCTGGAACATGTGGTCCAACAAGCAGCCTATAGTCGAAGGTCAAAGACACGCCCTTTTTGCTTCGAAGTTCATATTGGCCTCACAATCTCAGGGTGTTGACTCAGAATACTCTTAGTGATTACACCCAGAAAGGTTATTGGAAACTTCACAACATACGTCCCAGCTTGCTTTATAACATCTACCAACACCAGTGACACTTCTCATAACACATATCTTCTTCCTGTCAGGGGACATGATGTCTAGGACATCATCCTCAACATCTTTCTCAGTATCACTATATCATAAATTAGCAGCAGCGGTTTTAAACAACCATAAGATCCCATCAAGTAAGATTCCTCAACATATAGCAGTGCACATTAGAATCACACAGACATAGTACCCACACACTAAGTCTTTACAGAAGAACAAACACTTCATAGCAAACCACTAAGACACACGTAGTAATAGTAACCACATCTGAATATAATACCTCTGAGCATTAACATATTTGAACCTCAAAACTTCAACCCACATCAGGTTGATCTTCAATCACATCAGGTTGAGGATTCTCAGGAAACTCAACAATATCAGCATCAGTTTGGGGGATCTCAGAACTGGTTTCAACAACATTAACAAGTTGGTTCGGGGATGTTTCAACATCCGGTATGACATCAGACTCAATTTGATTAACAGGTTAGAACAGAGTCAACAAGCACATGATGTGGTTTAACAACAGAGTCTTTGGCAAGATCAGTGAGAGGAGTCATTTAGTCAGTTGATGGTTCAGGACAGGTTTCTTTAGTGGGTGGTTCACTAACAACATCATCAACAACAACATTAACAACATTAGACTTCTCTAGGGTCATATCAGAGATAGGATTAACCTGACTAACAGACTCAAAGACAGGTTCCACAGATGTTTCAACATTAGCATCAACATTTGGATCAACACAGGTTTCGACATTAGATTCAACATGAAAATCAGAAGCAGTTGCAGATGGTTTCAATGCATTCACAAAAGCAATAAAAGCTTTAGTAACATCAGGATTTATATCCACATAATCAAAAGGGTTTGTGGAAACATTAACCAGTACAGATGAAACAACAGGAGAACTTACATTTTTAGCAGTCTTCAAAATGACAATGATTTCCCTGATTTCTCGTGCAACTCTAGTTATAGTAAATAGAAAGAATTTGTTTGCACATTTTAACACCTGTAATTGCTATAGATTCTCATATAAGCAACTACTTAAAAAGCCCCTTAACTTCTCAAACTGCACATAATTTCAAACCTTAGTGATAATATCTTCCAGTTGTTGTTTAGTTGTTATATGATCAAGGTTCACAACTTTATCTTCAACTAGCTCCTTGATGAAAAGATGAACAATATCAATGTGCTTGGTTCTGCTATGTTGAATGAGTTTCTTAGAAATATTAATCGCACTCACATTGTCGCAATACAATGTTAGAACATCCTGTTCAACATTATACTCCTTTAGCATCTACTTCATCCACACTAGTTGGGAACAACTGCTACCGGCTGCTATGTACTCTGCTTCAGCTGTGGATAGGGACACACAATTTTGCTTCTTGCTAAACCACAAGATCAGATTATTTCCCAGAAAGAAACATCCTTCAGAAGTGCTTTTTCTATCATCTGCATTGTCTGCCCAGTCAGCATCACAGTACCCAACTAACATAGAGCTTTCACTGTGAGAGTACAGAATGCCATAGTCACTAGTGCTATTGATATATTTCAATATTCTCTTTACTTGAGTAAGATGACTCATTTTTGGTTCAGCTTGGTATCTAGCACAGACCCCTGCAGCAAAAGTTATGTCTGGTCTGCTTGCAGTAAAATATAATAGGCTTCCAATCATGCTCCTGTATAGACTTTGATCAACTGCAATACCCTTTTCATCTTTGGTCAACTTCAAATAGGTAGCTGCAGGTGTTCTATGATGACTTGCATTTTCCATACCAAACTTCTTAACTATATTCTTGGCATATTTACTCTGAGAAACAAAGATTGTTTCCTCCATCTGCTTGACTCGAAGGCCAAGAAAATAGGTCAGTTCACCCACAAGACTCATCTCAAACTCAGACTGCATCTGTTGAACAAAATTTTGAACCATCTGGTTTGACATCCCACCAAAGACAATGTCATCAACATATATTTGTGCTATCATAAGTCTTCCATTCTCTTCTTTTACAAACAAAGTCTTATCTGATCATCCTTTTCTGTAACTTTGATTAACAAGAAACTGTGTGAGTCTCTCATACCATGCTCTAGGTGCCTGATTTAATCCATATATAGCTTTCTTCAATTTGTAGACATGGTTAGGAAAATTAGGATCTATAAATCCCTTTGGCTATTCAACATAAACCTCTTCATGTAAGTACCCATTTAGGAAGGCACTCTTCACATCCATCTGGAATAGTTTGAATTTAAGGATACAAGCCACCCCCAAACGTAATCTTATGGATTCCAATCTAGCAACAGGTGCAAAAGTTTCATCAAAGTCAAGTCTTTCCACTTGAGTATAACCTTGAGAAACTAGCCTTGCCTTGTTTCTGGTCACAGTTCCATTTTCATCAAATTTGTTTTTGTAAATCCATTTAGTCCCAATGACATTTATGCCTTCTGGTCTTGGAACCAAATCCCACACTTCACTTCTTTTGAATTGATTCAGTTCCTCTTGCATTGCATCAATCCAGAATTCATCAGTAAGCGCTTCTTTAATAGTCTTGGGTTCAAGTTTGGACACAAAACACAAATTAGTGATCACTTCATTAGATCTCCTGGTTATGATTCCTTGATCAAGGTTCCCAATAATCAGTTCTTTGGGATGGTTCTTCTGAACTCTGATTGAAGGACCCTTACTTGTTGACGCATGATCTGGTTCAATTTCTCCTTCCTCAGATTCAACTTCATTTTCCTCAACTGGTGTATCTATCTATTGTGCGGATGTTTCAACATCTGGTTCCACATCAGGCACTCTGTCTGCAGGTAAATCATTTATCACAACATTGATTGATTCCATTACTACCTTGGTTCTGGAGTTAAATACTCAATATGTTTTGCTGTTTGTAGAGTATCCAAGAAAGATCCCTTCATTACTCTTGGGATCCATTTTCCTTCTGTTTTCTCTATCTACCAAAATGTAACACTTGCTTCCAAAAACATGAAAGTATTTGACAATAGGTTTTCTTCCATTCCATAACTCATACAGGGTAGTTGTAGTACCTGTCCTCAAGGTGACCCTATTGTGAACATAACAAGTTGTGTTCGTTGCTTCAGCCCAAAAGTGGTAGGGCAGAAAATTCCTTCCATAACAAGTTTTGTAGGGTCCTGATCTTCCTTTCAACTACACCATTTTGCTGAGGTGTTATACGGGCTGAAAATTCATGCTTGATTCCTTCAGAGGAATATAATTCAGTGAACTTAACATTTTCAAATTCCTTCACATGGTCACTCCTGATCCTTACAATGACATTATCCTTTTCTCTTTGCAGTTGTGTGCAAAGATCTTTAAAAACATCAAAGGTATCTGATTTTTCCCTAATGAAATTTACCTAATTAAATCTAGAGAAATCGTCAACAACCACAAAAACATACCTCTTTCCACCAATACTCTCAACTTGCATAGGTCCCATCAAGTCCATGTGTAGAAGTTCAAGTACCTTGGAAGTTACCTGATGTTCCAACCTCGGATGCGACATTCGAGTTTGTTTACCTACCTGACATTCCCCACAAATGTTGTCCTCAACAATCTTGAGTTTGGGTAATCCTTTGATGGCTTCCTCAGAAATGGCTTTCTTCATTCCTCTTAGGTTTAAATGACCAAGCTTCTGGTGCCACGGTTTAACCTCTTCTTCTTAACTCACAAGGCATGTAGTCAAGTGTGCTTCTTCTTGAGATACCCACAAGTAACAGTTATCCTTAGATCTACTACCTCTCATTAGCACTTCACTTTTCCCATCAGTTACCAGACATTCATTCTTGTTGAAGTTCACTTTCATCCCTTGATTACACAACTGGCTTATGCTAATCAAATTGGCAGTTAGCCCTTTTACTAATAGCACATTGTCTAACCTTGGTAGTCCATTACTGATCAAGTTTCCAATTCCAAGAATTTCTCCTCTAGCTCCATCACCAAAGGTCACATAGCTACTAGTGTAAGGTCTTATATTTTCAAGAAATTTACTAACTCCAGTCATGTGTCTAGAGCATCCACTGTCAAAGTACCAGTCTTCCCTAGATGATGCTCTTAGAGAGGTGTGAGCTATTAAGCCAACATTTTCACATTTTGGTCTCCATTCCTTCATGACATTGATTACAACAGGTTCAGATTTTCTTTGCTGGAACCGCTTAGGATACCCATACAACTTGAAACAGAACGGCTTTATATGCCCCTTTCTACCACAATAATGACATACCCAAGGGCGAGATACCCCCTTGATCTTAGACCTCTGATGTTCCTTCGGATGTTGCAACATTGGTTTGCTCATCGTGGGATCATATGTTCCCACAGCAACAACAAAATTCTCATCTTGATTTTGTTGTTTCTTGTTTAATGCCCTATAATCGAAACATATGCCTTATGGTTTACCTTGATTTTGACCTTCTAATATTTCTTCCAGCAAATCAGTACCCGTGTTCATCATTCTAACATGCTTCTCTAAGTGTTTAAGTTGGGAGTTTAGTTGAGTTACCTCATCATTGAGATCAGAAATTTTTGCTAAATGGTCACTTCTTTCAGCATACAGTTGACTGATAGTCTTCTTCTGATTCTCTAGTAACTTGCAAACTTCTTCACTTCTGATGTATAGATATTTGTAAGAGGCAGCTAGTTCTTCATAAGTTAATTGTTCATCACTTGGCTCAGTATCAGACATGCATCTACCAGTTAAAGCAATGACATGCTTAGCAGACTCATTCTTCACTTCTCCTTCTGAATCTTCATCAGACCAAGAAACAACCAAGCTTTTCTTTTGTCTCTTGAGATATGTGGCACATTCTGTCCTAATGTGACCATATCCTTCACACTCATGACACTGAACTCTCTTTGATTGATTGCTTTTCTCATCAGTTCTTGTCTTCTTCAAATCATTTTGTTGCTTACTGATGTTGAACCTCATGTTCTGACCATTTGGCTTGGGTCTCCTGTCAGCACATTTCTGAATCTTGTTAAACTGTCTTCCAAGTAACACAAGTGCCTCTGACAGGCTTTCATCATCCTCAATATCTCCTTGTGACTCCTCAACATCAGCATTTGTAACAAAGGCAACGCTTTTCCCTTTCTTTTAAGTCCTGTTGTTGAAGACTATTTCAAAATTCTGAAGAGATCCTATTAGCTCATCAACCTTCATACATGAGATGTCTTGTGCTTCTTCAATTGCAGTCACCTTCATATCAAATCTCTTAGGTAGAGATCTGAGAATCTTTCTCACGAGCTTTTCATCCGAAATTTTTTCCCCAAGTGAGTCAAAGGAGTTAGCCATGTCTAGGACATTTGTAAAAATTTTGTATGTTCTCATCCTCCAACATTTTTAGATTTTCGAACTTGGTAGTAAGAAGTTGAAGCCTTGACATTTTCACTTTAGATGTACCTTTGTGTGTAGTTTTGAGAATCTCCCAAGCATCCTTAGCCACAGTGCATTGCTTGATCAGTCTGAACATGTTCTTGTCCACTCCATCAAATAAAGCGTTTAATGCCTTGGAGTTTCCAAGCGCTAGTCCATCTTCTTCCTTGGACCACTCTTCTTCTAGTTTTAGATCAGCTGTCTTCTTTCCATCTTTGTCAAGCACCACATGATGTTCCCAACCCTTCAGAACTGCTTTCCAGGTCTTACTATCTATAGATTTAAGGAAAGCACTCATGCGAGATTTCCAATAGTCATAGTTGGAACCATCCAACAGAGGTGGTCTGTTCACAAATCCTCCTTCCTTATCCATTATGCTAGAAGATAACTTCCTTGGAGCTCACCCGAAAACAGGCAGGGTGCCTGCTCTGATGCCAATTGAAATTCTGGCATAATAGTTTCCTGATGTTGTATGTAATGTTCCAACACTGGGACACAGGTGGAACGTTGAGTTTAATGTTCCAACGTCAGGTTAAAGATAAACAAACAAAACCATGAGAATATAAAAGACGAAAATGGCACAGGTTATTTGTTAACCCAGTTCGGTGACAAACACACCTACTCTAGGGGCTACCAAGCCAGGAGGAAGTCCACTAGTGTAGTCCTAGTACTAAGTTCTCAGCAAACTCCAAGTTTACAACTTATCACCTAGATACTACCCGTACTGACTTCAGCCTAGGAACTCCTAGACCTGAGATCCCATCTCACATCCACTCAATCAATCACTGCCCCAGTGATCTTAGAATTAAATAACAAATAGGAGACACACTCCAATAAACAGTATGATGAAGACACCTTCAGACACAAACTAACACCATACTTCAAAGCTTAGGTGTAATATACAATATTACAATTCAACTAAAACAAACCAACTCTAAGCTTTTGATATTCAGTAGTAGCAATAGAGTGGTATACAGAATAGAGCACACGGCTCAACAAAGACAACCTAAAGTCGAAACCCTAAAATATTCTTTCAATGACGGCTTCGATTATTTCTTCAAGAGTGGTGTCTTCTTTATATAGCCTTCAGCAGCAACATATATTTGAATCAAATATTCTTCTCAGAAATATGTTGAAACAAATAATTCTTCAGAAATATATTTCCAAGATTCCTTCTAGAAATATATTTGCACAATTAAATCTTCCTTCAGGCTAAACATATTCTTTTCAGAAATATATTGAAACAAATATTCTTCAGAAATATATTTTCCAAAGATCTCTTTTGAAAATATATTTACACAAATAAAAATCTCCAATCTGAAAAATATAACTCTCGAAAATATCTTCCTTCTGGAAACACACGCAACTTGGAGAACAAGTAACATGAATGAATTCTTCAATCAAATCTTCAAAAGATCATGTGTGATAATAAACAGCTCCAAGGCGCGAAATCAGGGCACACTGAAGTCGTACCCACATGTTGGAACATTGGGTCCAACATCTTGCTTGTATATTTGATTTAGCAAAAATGAAGCCAACATACAAATATCCAACAAAAATGTCTTCTTTATCCAACTTTGTTTTATTTTGTGTTTTTTTCTTGAAAAATGGCAACTCAAAGAACCAAAAAAAACTTTTTTCTTCCTTTTTTTTCTTTTTCTTCAATCAATTGTAAAATATCTGCATTTACTTGTTTACTAAAACTGATCATGAATCATATGTGCAGTTTAAACACCAATAAACCTGTTGAACACTGTAACCTCATGCTCTCTCCCAACTTTGATTTCCCTGTCTCCGAAGCTGAAGAGGAGGAGGATGAAGAGATTCCCGACGAGATCTCTCGGTTACTAGAGTATGAAAGGAAGGTCACTCAGCCCCATAAAGAAGCACTGGAAGTGATTAACTTGGGTTCCGAGGAAGATAAGAAGGAAATCAAAATCGGGGCACTGCTCGAAGCGACTGTTAAATAGAAGGTGATAGAACTGCTCAAAGAATACGTCGACATGTTTGCATGGTCATACCGAGATATGTCGGGGTTAGATCCTGATATTGTGGAGCACCATTTACCTTTGAAGCTCGAATGTCCGCCAGTTAAGCAGAAACTGAGAAGAACTCATCCATATATGGCTGTCAAGATCAAAGAAGAAGTACAAAAGCAAATTGATGCAGGTTTCCTTGTCACATCTGAGTATCCTCAATGGTTGGCCAACATAGTGCCTGTCCCGAAGAAAGATGGTAAGGTCAGAATGTGTGTCGACTTCCGAGATCTGAACAAGGCCAGTCCAATGGATGATTTCTCTTTACCCCATATTGATGTGTTGGTCGATAGTACTGGCAAGTCCAATGTCTTCTCTTTCATGGATGGTTTCTCCGGTTACAACCAAATCATGATGGCAACTGAAGACAGAGAGAAAACGTCTTTCATTACGCCTTGGGCCACTTTTTGCTACAAAGTAATGCCATTTGGTTTGATAAATGCAGGTGCTACTTATTAGAGGGGCATGACTACTTTCTTCCACGACATAATTGATAAGTGCCAAAAATGAGTTAAAAAGCATATTTAATTTAAGCACTTAAGTAGCTTGTTTTGCAAGTTATCATGGGAAAAGATCATAATCACTGATCAAATGCCCAATATTGCTTTTACTTCTTTCCCCATCCATTTGTGCAGGAAAATGCAAGCCAGGACCTGAAATTAGCAAGAATCCATCAAGAGTGCATGAAGACTTTCGCCCAGCGATGACTTGGCGACTGCTTGGCGAAGTCAAGCAGGGATTTTTGGGAGTTTTCAAAGTACACTTTCGCCCAGCGAAGCCTTGGCGAGGTCTTGGCGAAGATAGGCAGAGAGTTCTTCTGGAACAGTGGAGCTTGATTTCGCTCAGCGAGATTATTCTTCGCTCAGCGAACCAAGGCGGTTTAAGGAGGTTTGAAGACGTGGCTGAAAACCACTGGTGAACTTTTAGTATCTCGCCGGGCGAGATACTAAATTTCAGCTTTTGTATTTAAGCTATTTTTCAGCTTTTAGGTTATTATTCTACTATTGTTAAGCTTTCTTTAGGAGCGAATTTTAGAGGTTTATTACCAGTTAATAGGGTTAGAAGCTATGATCTTCAAGGAGCAAAAGTGATTGGATTGTGGAATCAACCAAAGGCTTTGGGAAATCAAGACTTATGTTATGATCTTCATCTTTTCTCTACTCTTTTGTATAGTTGTCATGAAAATGAACAACTAACTTCCCTTTTGTTGGGATTGGAACTACTCTTTCTAGCTTTGATGTAACTTTTGATTATGCAAATATATGATTTTAGCAATTTATGTGTTTTTGAAGTTATTCTTGATTTTCATTCTCATGCTTGATTCAATTGTTATTGACAAATACTTTTGAATCTATGATTAGAATAATCTTCTATCAAAATAAGAAAATCTAGAAATGGATTTGGGTTTTGATAATCGCACAAAGTTTCAGATCGTAATGCTTTCGGATCGTTTGATTGATTGGGAAATCGTCGATTAAACGATACGATCGATCTCACGATGTCATTTGGGAAATCAATGACGTTGTCGAGCGATACGTGATATTTTCGCTAAGACGCTAAAATTCATATGCATGATTTTTAGATTATATTCGATGCAAGATTGATGAACTCTAATTCTAACGCTTTTATTCCCTATTACTTATTGTTTTATTTCTGTTTTAAAGTTCGATTAGTTTATATGCAACCAAGTAACGAAACCCTTAACTCAAAACAATACCGATTGTTGAACGGTTCGAAGTAGCGCACTAATCCCTGTGGAGACGATACAAAAATACTTACCTCGTTTGTTGCTGCAATACTACAGCCAACAATGATGCACAAGGAAATCGAGGTTTATGTGGACGATATGATCGTCAAGTTGGGAACTGAAGAGGAACACGTCAAGTATTTGCTGAAGATGTTCCAACGTCTGAGAAAGTATCAACTTCGCTTGAACTCTAACAAGTGTACCTTTGGTGTCAGATCTGGGAAGCTTTTGGGTTTCATTGTTAGTCAGAAGGGTAATGAGGTAGACCCGGACAAGGTCAGAGCTATCAGAGAAATGCCTGCTCCGAAAACAGAAAAACAAGTAAGAGGGTTTCTCGGGCGACTGAACTACATCTCTCACATGACCGCCACCTGTGGACCAATATTCAAACTACTCCGTAAAGATCAAGGGATTGTTTGGATGGAAGATTGCCAGAGAGCCTTCGACAACATTAAAGATTATTTGCTAGAACCTCCGATTCTTATCCCTCTAGTTGAAGGAAGACCTATAATCATGTATCTGACCGTGATAGAAGATTCTATGGGTCTTGTGCTCGGACAACAAGATGAGACCGGAAGAAAGGAGCATGCAATTTATTACTTGAGCAAAAAGTTTACAGATTGTGAGTCTCGGTATTCCATGCTTGAGAAGACTTGTTGTGCTCTAGCCTGGGCCGCCAAACGCCTCCGTCATTATATGGTTAATCACACCACTTGGTTGATATCTAAAATGGATCCGAACAAGTACATCTTTGAGAAGCCTGCTTTGACAAGAAGAATTGCCAGGTGGCAGATGTTGTTGTCCGAATACGACATTGAGTACCACACCCAAAAAGCAATCAAGGGAAGCATCCTTGCTGATCATTTGGCTCACCAATCAGTTGAGGACTATCAGCCTATTAAGTTCGATTTTCCAGACGAGGAGATCATGTATTTGAAGATGAAAGATTGTGATGAACCATTACCCGAAGAAGGTCCAGATCCTGAATCCAGATGGGGTTTGATATTCGACGGAGCCGTTAATGTCTATGGTGGTGGAATTGGGGCAGTCATCATTACTCCTAAAGGCACTCACATCCCTTTCTCTGCCAAGCTGTTATTTGATTGTACGAACAACATTGCAAAATATGAAGCGTGCATCATGGGCATCGAGGAAGCTATTGATCTGAAGATCAAGAACCTTGACATATACGGAGATTCAGCGCTTGTAATCAACCATATCAAAGGAGAATGGGAAACTCGCCACCCCGGCTTGATTCCTTACAAAGACTATGCAAGACGGTTGCTGACTTACTTCAACAAAGTTGAGTTGCACCACATCCCTCGTGACGAGAATCATATGGCAGATGCTCTAGCTACTTTATCTTCTATGTACAAGGTGAACCACCGGAATGACATGCCAACGATCAGCATCCAACACCTTGAGAGGCCCGCTCATGTATTCGCAGCCGAGGAAGTTGTTGACAACAAGCCATGGTTTCATGATATCAAGTGTTTCCTTCAAAGTCAAGAGTATCCACTCGGAGCATCCAACAAAGACAAGAAGACCTTGAGAAGATTGTCCGGCAGTTTCTTCATGAACGGAGATGTATTGTACAAAAGAAACTTTGACATGGTTTTGCTCAGATGTGTGGACAAACACAAGGCAGAGTTATTGATGCATGAGATACATGAAGGCTCCTTCGGAACTCACTCCAAGGGGCACGCAATGGCTAAGAAAATGCTGAGAGCAGGTTACTACTGGATGACGATGGAATCTGATTGTTACAAACATGCCAGGAAATGTCACAAGTGTTAGATCTATGCCGATAAAATTCATGTACCGCCGACTACCCTCAATGTTCTTTCCTCTCCATGGTCATTCTCTATGTGGGGCATCGATATGATTAGTAGGATCGAGCCAAAGGCTTCAAACAGACATCTTTTCATTCTAGTGGCCATTGATTACTTCACCAAGTGGGTGAAGCAGCATCTTATGCCAATGTGACCAAGCAAGTAGTAGTCTGGTTTATCAAGAATCAGATTATCTGTCGTTACGGTGTTCCTAATAGAATCATCACGGAAAATGGAACAAATTTGAATAACAAGATGATGAAAGAGTTGTGTAACGACTTCAAGATTGAGCACCAAAATTCTTCTCCCTACCGACCTCAGATGAATAGTGCAGTCGAAGCTGCAAACAAGAATATCAAGAGGATTGTTCAGAAAATGGTGGTCACTTATAAAGACTGGCATGAGATGTTACCGTTCGCTTTGCATGGGTATCGTACTTCAGTGCGCACTTCAACAGGGGCAACTCTTTTCTCCTTAGTATACGGCATGGAAGCAGTGCTCCCTGTGGAGGTCGAGATCCAGTCGATGAGAGTTCAGATGGAAGCCAAGTTGTCCGAGACTGAATGGTGCCAAAGTAGGTATGATCAGTTGAACTTGATTGAAGAGAAATGCATGACTGCCTTGTGTCATGGACAACTATATCAAAAGAGGATGAAACAAGCTTTCGACAAGAAGGTTCGTCCTCGCGAATTCAAAGAAGGAGATCTCGTGCTCAAGAAGGTCTTGTCTTTTCAACCGGACTCTAGAGGCAAATGGATGCCTAATTATGAAGGCCCATATGTAGTCAAGAGAGTTTTCTTTAGTGGTGCAATGACTCTTGCAACTATGGATGGTAATGAACTTGCACGTCCTACGAACACCGATGCAGTCAAGAAATACTTTGTCTAGAAATATATAAGAACAGCTCGGTAAGCCGAAAACCCGAAAGGGCGGCTTAGGCAAAAATGAGCGTCTCGGTGGACTGAAAACCCAAAAGGGTGGTCCAGGCAAAAATTAGAGACATAAAACAAAAAATAATCAACCTGATAGGTCGAAAACCCGAAAGGGCAATCTATGCAAAAATTAAGGATCAAAAGACAAAGTAACTGTATCAGGTTGGCCACGATTCACTTGGGGCACGTTAGGTGTCAAAAAGACTCTGAATCTGAAGCATCCAAACAGTGGAATTCAAAGTTGTTAGGGAGAATAATGGTTATTGTGTTCAATGTACCTTTCCCTTATATTTACCATTTTCCAAACTTTGCGAGATCCGTGGAGCCACGCCATTGGCGGGCCACCACTCTGTTAAATGAATTTGAGTTTGTGCCTTTTATTTGGAATTCTCATTTATTCTGTTTATAAAATCTCTTATATTTTTTATGGTAATACTTGAAGCAAAATATTTTTCAAAATCATAAATCTTTTTTTTTTCATATCTTTTGGAAAGCATAAACATCAAACACATTCTCTCTGAACTCGTGAATAAGTAAAGTGTGCATCAACATCCGCCTCGAGAATGGTTGATCTCCGCAAGAGGAACGCGATCAAACGTTGTGGGAAGACTTCTGTCAGGAAATACAAAAAAAAAAGCTCGCTAAGTCGAAAACCTGAAAAGGCGGCTTAGGCAAAAATGAGCATCCCGGTGGACTGAAAACCCGAAAGGACGGTCCAGGCAAAAATTAGGGGCATAAAAAGAATACACTCCCGGTGGACTTAAAACCCGAAAGGGCGGTCCAGGCAAAAGTTAGGGACTTTCAAATAAAAAAAACAAAAGAAAAGCATGGCTACTAAAGCATGCCCACGAGAGAACACTCTATGTCAGTTGAGAAATGGCGACTTCCGCCAGAATAATGGGCTTCCTCCCCAAGAAATGTCTACTTCCCCATAATTTGCTACCTCGTGTCGGGCTTTACCCCGTCAATGGCTCGACTTCTTGTCCAATGGTATCATCCCCGATGAAGATTGCCGAGTGTTTGTACTGCGATGTCGGTTCATTTCCCGTCTTACCCGTCTAGTCTTATCTCATCAATGTTATATACAATCATACAGTGACATCGTCATACAAATCGTATTGTGTTACATACATTCATGCATATACACATTCATGCATACACAACATGCACAGAACATCGCTCACACATGGTTGCATTAATAACACTGAGTCTAGCTGTATCCTTTCATTTCAATCAAACATTTCAAGCGGCAAGTTCAACAAATGAACAACTTGAATTCTCTCGAAAAGTGTCATCCCCAGTGTGTCTGGTCCAGAGATGTCACCTATCAAACACTTTCTGGTGGCAAGTTCTACAAAAAAATAGGCTTGCGAATATGTTCAATTCCCAAGGGTGTCATCCCCAGTATGTCATTCCTATTACGTTTTACCTTTAATAAGCTATCATTACACGATAGTAGGTAAAATGTTTTGTCGGTCTTAATTAAGCTATCCTCACAACGATAGTAGACCATTTTATTCCCTTTTCGTTTTACCTTCATTAAGCTATCATTACACGATAGTAGGTAAAACATTTTGTTGGTCTTCTTTAAGTTATCCTCACAACGATAGTATACCATGTGATTTCCTTTACATTTTACCTTCATTAAGCTATCCTCACAACGGTAGTAGGTAAAATGTTTTGTCGGTCTTCATTAAGCTATCCTCACAACGGTAGTAGACCATGTTCTTCCCCTTTCGTTATACCTTCATTAAGCTACCCCCAGAACGGTAGTAGGTAAAACATTTTATAGGCCTTCATTAAGCTATCCTCACAACGGTAGTGGGCAAAATATATTGTCTGTCTTCATTAAACTATCTGCACACAGATAGTAGACAATGTCTTTTCTCTTATATTACCTTATTTAAGCTATCAGTACGCGGTAGTAGGTAATATCTGTCATTTGTCTTCTTTTAGCTATCATCTGTGTTGATAGTAGGCAGTGTCTCCTTCTTTCACTTTCTTTAAGCTATTCGTCTGTACGATAGTAGGTAACATCAATCTTTTGTCTTTATTAGGCTATCGTTCTGAATCAATGCGATAGTAGACGACCCCTTTTTCCCAGTAAAACTACATTATCCCCCAGCGGAGTCAGATCCATTTCTTTAACAAACTCAGGTATCCTTTTGTTGTTTTTGCCTCTGGTCGGATCACATTTGCTGCCATGCATTCATTCTTGCATCACGAGCATTCTCGTTATCTTAAGGTCAAAAATCGTGTATTCTGTATTTAAGTCTCTTTTTCCCGTCGAAGCGAAGATTTCATCTTCATGTCTCCGGACGAAGAAACTTAAATAGGGGCATCTGTCATACCCCAATTTTTGACCTGAGATTTCATTTTATATGGCCCAAACTTTTGTCCTTTCGAGAAAAATTTCGGCAGAGAGGTATTTTAAAATACCTCATTTTTTGTTCGTTTTAGGTCAGCTTTTTATTTTTATTTATTCTATTTCATTTTTAGTCTTTACTTTATTATCATTTTTATTGTTATTCTGTTTTTTTTTGTTATTATTATTATTATTATTATTATTATTATTATTATTATTATTATTATTATTATTATTTACTTTTATTTTATTATTATTTTTAAATTTTATTAAAAATTCAAAAATACAAAAAATAAAAAAAGTCTGAAAAGCAATCAGCAAACACAGAGGGGCGCCCCTCTTGCGGCCGTTTTGCAGCAAGGCAAAGTCACTTCCTTTTATCAATGGGGTCTATATATAGGAACCAAGATCAAAGGCAAGGGAGGGGAGAAAATTTTGATCAAAAATAACAATCTGAACCCACATCAACACAAAATACACATCTGAATCTGCCACAACAGAAAATACACATCTGAATCAGCCACCACACAAAATAACAAGCCAAATCCGAATCAATACAAAGCCAAATCCGAAACAACACATAGCCAAATCCGAATCAAACCCTAACCAAAAACCATCACAAAGCCAAATCCGAAACAAACCCATCACAACACCGACTCTGAAAAGTCACCAAAACCCAAGCCATAAGCGAACAGAAAAGAACTCAAGAGGTAGTCCTCAAATTTCCTTTCAAGCTTAGATCTAGGTCTTTTAAAGAGGGTTTTGAAAAAAAACTAGTGTTAGATTCGTGGAGAGTTTGAAAAAGGATTTTAGAAAGTGTAAAAAAAAAATTTTAAAAAAGGGTTTTCGAACTCATGCGCGGTGGCGCCGCCGTCTTGGCCGGCCGACCACCGCGCCGGAATACCTTTCCGATCGCCGGATTTGTAGAGAGAGGGGATAAGATTTCGACCTAGAGAGAAGAAAAGAGAGAGAAGGTTTGTGAAAATGAAGATTTTTTTTGACAAAAAGGCTATTTATAGCCTATTTTTCATATCGAATCTGGAGCGTTGATCAATCAATGGTCCAGATTCAATCTGGAAAGCCCACAACCCATCCTCCTTAAGCATGTTCCTCTCTTCTGCTTGTTTCTTGCACCCCCTATTTACTCCTGCACCCCCTTTTCTTTTGTTTTTAATTTCTTTGTTTCTTTATTTATTTATTGCATTTCTTATTTCATTTATTTTATTCTTGCACTTTTTTGCTTATTTACTTTTATTATACTATGTCATTTTATTTGGCTTTATTTATTTATTTATTTATTTATTTATTTTTCTTTGCTTTCTTTATTATTTTCGTCATTTTTCTTTATAGCTTAGATTGTTTTTATGCATTTTTCTTTTTTTAGTATAGTTTATTTTCATTATTTTTGAACTTCTATTTAAATGTCCACCATACCATGTATTTTTAATTTTATTCTTTTATTTATTTATGCAACATATTTATTTAATGTCTTGCATATCATGCATTTTTATTTTTTATTTATTCCAACGCAACATATTTATTTTATGTCCAACATTTCATGCATTTTTATTTTCTTTCTTTTATTTTTTTTTTGCATCATATTTATTTAATGTCTTGCATTTCATGCATTTTTATTTTCCTTTTTATTTTATGCAACATATTTGTTTAATGTCTAAACATCTCATGCATTTTTATTTATTTTTACTTTTTGGCATATTTATTTATTTTAATGCATTTGCAATTTTATTTTTATTTATTATTTTGTCATTTTTATTTTATTAGAATGTATTGAGGGATGTTGCGGTGATTTTTGGATATCAAGCTATTAGTTAGCGTTGACTCGCAATTTTAAGATTCACCACCGATATTTTATTTTTCTGAGGAAAAGGGAGAAAGTTCGAAAAACCCTATTTTTGAGAGATCAAGGGTCCGGGGGTTGGTTACGCAATGGGAAGGTATTAGCACCCTAAACGTCTATAGTACTCTATAGGAACCTCTTGTTTTTTAATTATCTTTATGCTAAATTGTAAGTTTGTTTGTAAATAAATGCTTAAGTGTAAAAGGACTAAAATGATGAGATTAAAAGAAAGGAAAATGTTTTTGTTGATTTGTTGATTTGGAAAGACAAAGTCTTTTGCCTACGTACCCGAGTGGGATCAAAATCACGTAGTTCGGGGTAAAAAGCCGATTGATTGGTTTTGATTGATTTTAAAGTTGGAAAAATGTTTTGAGAAAGATAAGAGGCCGTAAAGGCATAGAAGAATAAAAATGTGAGTTTGATTGATTTTAATTGAAGAAAAAGTTTGATTGATTAAAGTTTGATTAAGAAAAGGATGTTCAAAGATTGACTTTTTTTTTGAAATTTTGATTATAAAGTGTTTTTGGATATTTGACTTTTTGACTTTTTTAGGAAAATTTTGATTAAGTCCTAAGGTCCAGAGACTAAGTTATGCTGAGATAGTCCAAACGCGCCGGATCCCTCAAAATGACATTGGATCAAGTGAGGGTCTTTTTCTCGGATACGGTCATTATTACATTATCGTCCTCGACATAAAGCATAATAAATAAATGTGGTGTCGGTGCGATATTCTCATTTATATTTTTTTTACATTGGACATAAATACATTCTAATAGAAATAAAATAAATGACAAAAATAATAAAATAAAATTGCAAATGCATTAAAGTAAATATGCTAAAAAGAAATAAAAATGCATGAAGTGCAAGACAATAAATAAATATGGTGCATAAAATGAAAAAAAAATAAAAATGCAAGACATAAAATAAATAAAGAAAATAAAAATGCAAGACATAAAATAAATATGGTGCATAAAATAAAAAAAAGGAAAATAAAAATGCAAGGCGTAAAATAAATATGGTGCATAAAATAAATAAAGAAAATAAAAAATGCAAGACATAAAATAAATATGGTGCATAAAATAAATAAAGAAAATAAAAATGCAAGACATAAAATAAATATGGTGCAGAAAATAAATAAAGAAAATAAAAATGCATGATGCAAGGCAAGAAAAATAAACATGGTGCATAAAATAAATAAAGAAAAATAAAAATGCATAAAATAAAAAGAAAAATAGCAATAATAATAAAATGCATGAAGTACTGAAATATAAAGACTGTAAAAATAAAATGCATGAGAATGAATAGAAATTAAAAAAAATAAAACCAAGAAATAATAAAAAAAGAAGAAAAATAAAATTTAGAGAAGAAAGGGGGTGCAGAAGTAGGGAAAGGGGGGGTGTAAGAAGCAGTCAGAAAAGAGAGGAGGAAGAAAAGAAGTTGGGCCGCGTGCTGCAGAAGAGGGAAAAACTAGACCGGTTCGGTCTGAACGAACCGAAACGGTTTAGTCCTTATAAATAAGCCCAGGTCGGTTTTATTTTCATTTTTGCTTAGCTCCTTCTCTCTCTTCCTCCCTTCTCCTTTCTGACTTCTCTCTAAGAGTGGCTACCGGAAAAGATTTCCGGCGCAGCGGCCGCCGCCGGCGCCACCACGCTGGAGTAAAAAAAAAACTCCCTTTTTTTTAAACCTTTTATGTTTTCCAAAATCCTTTTTCGTCTTCTTACCGAATATCACTTTAGATTCTTCGAAATCCTTTTTTTAAAAGCTATCTAAGTTTAAATCTTCAAAAACAAAACTACCTTTTCAGTTTTCTTGGCTCGGATTCGTGCTAATCTTGGTTCGGATTTGGACCTTGTGAGGTTTTCGTGTTGGTTTGGTTCTGATGATGTTGGGGTGTGTTTTGGCTCGGCTTTGGATTATGGGTAAGGGGTGGTGGCCGGGTTTTGGTTCGGGGTTTTGATGAGTTTGTTGTGATTTTGATTCTGTTTGGATTCGGTTAGGTAGAATTTGTGGTGTTTTGATTGTGGATTCTGTTTCTGTTTGGATTGATGGTTCTGGAAAAGAAAAGGAGAAAAAAACGGTTTGGGTTTTTTTTTGTGTTGGTGGTTGGTGGTGGCCTGAGGGTGGCCAGATTGATTCTGGTGGTGGTGGTTCACTCTGACACTGACTGGCTTTTTCTGACTGCTTTTTGATACCTTGAACAGTACAATAAATGTACTATTTATAGGCCAAAAATAGGGTTGGTGAAAAAAGCTTGGACAAAAATGCCCTTGGACAAATATTGGACCCAAAAAAAATGACTGAAGAAATAAATAAAAACAGTAAAATAAAATCAATAACAGTAAAAACGAAAATAATAAAAGAGATAAAAAGAAAACATTAATAAAAAAAATTAAAAAAAAGAAAGTAAATAATAATAAATAATAATAATAAAATAAAAAACGGTTGCCTTCGGAACAAAAATATGAGGTATTTTAAAATAACTCCCTGCCGAAATTTCGTCTAAAACGACGAAAATTTCCGGCTTAAAAGACGAGAAGAAACAGATTGAAACTGGGTCAAAAATGGGGTATGACAAGGGACAATGTAAATATAAATGAGAATATTGCACCGACACTCACATTTATTTCGCTTCATGTCTAAAACGATAAAAATGCAAGAATATGACCATTTCCGAGGAAAATGACCCTCATTTGATCCAGCTTCATTTTGAGGGATCCGGCGCGTTTCAGTTTGTCTCAGCGCACTTTAGTTTTTTTTTTTTACCTTAGGAATTAATCAAAATTTTCAAAAAAAAACATTCAAATAGTAAAAAATCCCAAAAAAATCAACCTTGGATTTCAAACCTAGTGACTCTTTTTTTAAATCAAATTTTAACCAATTTTAAATTATCTAAATTTTTCTTCAATTAAAATCAACCAAACTCACATTTTTATTCTTCTATGCCTTTTCGGCCTCTTATCTTTCTCAAACTTTTTCAAACTTTAAAATCAATCAAAACAAATCACTCGGCTTTTTACCCCGAACTACGTGATTTTGATCCCGATCGGGTACGTAGACAAATGACTTTGTCTTTCCAAATCAACAAAATAACAAAAACATTTTTCTCTCTTTTAAACTCATCATTTTAGTCCTTTTACACTTAGGCATTTATTTACACAACAAGTAATTAATTTAGCATAAAGATAAAAATAAAACGAGAAGTTCCTATAGAGTACTATAGACGTTTAGGGTGCTAATACCTTCCCTTTGCGTAACCAACCCCCGGACCTTTATCTCTAAAATTTAGGATTTATACGAACTTTTCCCCTTTTCCTTGAAAAAATAAAAGCTCGATGGTGAATCTTAATTTTGTGAGTCAACATAACCAATAGCTTGATATCCGTAAATCACCACGACAACACCAATAAACCCGTTGAACACTGTAACCCTATGCTCTCTTCCAACTTTGAGTTCCCTGTCTACGAAGCTAAAGAGGAGGATGATGAAGGGATTCCCGAAAAGATCTCTCGGTTACTAGAGTATGAAAGGAAGGTCATTCAGCCTCATGAAGAAGCACTGGAAGTGATTAACTTGGGTTCCGAGGAACTGCCACTGCAATATTCCTGATAAAATCATCACAGACAATGGGACAAATCTGAACAACAAAATGATGAAAGAGTTGTGTGATAATTTCAAAATTGAACATCATAACTCCTCTCCTTACAGACCCCAGATGAATGGAGTCGTCGAAGATGCAAATAAAAATATCAAGAAGATTGTCCAGAAAATGGCAGTCACTTACAAAGACTGACATGAGATGTTACCATTCGCTTTGCATGGGTATCGTACTTCAGTGCGCACATCAACATGGGCAACCCCTTTTTCTTTGGTATATGGCATTACTCCCTGTAGAAGTTGAGCTTCCCTCAATGAGAGTTCTAATGGAAGCCAAGTTGTCAGAGGCCGAATGGTGCCAAAACAGATATGATCAGTTGAACTTGATTGAAGAGAAACGCACGAATGCCTTGTGTCATGGACAATTATATCAAAAGAGGATGAAACAAACTTTTGACAAGAAAGTTCATCCTCGTGTGTTCCAAGAAGGAGATCTCGTGCTAAAAAAGGTCTTGTCTTTACAACCCGATTCCAGGGGCAAATGAACTCCTAACTATGAAGGCCCATATGTCGTCAAGAGAGCTTTTTCTGGTGGTGCAATGACTCTTACAACTATGGATGGTGATGAGCTTCCCCGTCCCGTGAACGTTGATGCAGTCAAGAAATACTTTGTCTAAAAATTAAAAAAGAACAGCTCGGTAAGTCGAAAACCCGAAAGGGTGGCTTAGACAAAAATGAGCGTCTCGGTGGACTGAAAAACCGAAAGGGCGGAACAGACAAAAATTAGAGACATAAAATAGAAAAATAATCATCATGATAGGTCGAAAACCCGAAAGGTCGATCTATGCAAAAATTAAGGATCAAGACAAAGTAATTGCATCAGGTTGGCCACGATTCGCTTGGGCACATTAGCTGTCAAAAAGACTCTGAATCTGAAGCATCCAAACAGTGGAATTCAAAGTTGTCAGGGAGAATAGTGGTTATTGTGTTCAATGTACCTTCACCTTATATTTACCATTTTCCAAACTTTGTGAGATCCGTGGAGCCACGCCATTGGCAGGCCACCACTCCCTTAATAAGATTTGAGCTTGTGCCCCTTTATTTGGAATTCTCATTTCTTCCTGCTTTCAAAACTTCTTCTACTTTTATGGTAATACTTAAAGCAAAAATTTTCCAAAAAAAAACTTTTTCATGACTTTTGAAAAATGTAAATAACAAACGCACTCTCTTTAAACTCATGAGTAAGAGATGTGTACGTCAACATCCTTCTCGAGAATGGTTAAACTCCGCAAGAGAAATATGGCTAAACGCTATGGGAAGACTTCTGTCAGGAAAAACAAAAAAATATAAAAGGAGAGCTCGCTAATTCGAAAACCTGAAAAGGCGGCTTAGGCAAAAATGAGCGTCCCGGTGGACTGAAAACCCGAAAGGGCGGTCCAGGCAAAAATTAGGGGCACAAAAAGAATACACTCCTGGTGGACTGAAAACCCGAAAGGGCGGTTCAGGCAAAAGTTAGGGATTCAAAAAGAAAAACAAAAGATAAGCATGACCACAAAAGCACCAGTTCTTCTGCCAGGTTTTTGGGTTAGCACGTTTTCTCCAGGAAGTGTTTACTCCCCATCAGTTGTTGCATATGTCGGGCTTTACCCCGTCAGTAGCTCGACTTCTTGTCCAATGGTATCATCCCCGATGAAGATTGTCGAGTGTTTGTACTGCGATGTCGGTTCACTTCCCGTCCTATCCGTCCAGTCTTATCTCATCAGTGTTATATACAGTCATACAGTGACATCGTCATACAAATCGTATTGTCTTACATACATTCATACATTCATGCATATACACATTCATGCATACACATCATGCACATAACATCGCTCACACATGGTTGCATTAATCACACTGAGTCTTGCTTTAGCTGTATCCTTTCATTTCAATCAAACATTTCAAGCGGCAAGTTCTATAAACGAACAACTTGAATTCTCTCGAAAAGTGTCATCCCCAGTGTGTCTGGTCCAGAGATGTCACCAATCAAACACTTTCTGGTGGTAAGTTCTACAAACAAATAGGCTTGCGAATATGTTCAATTCCCAAGGGTGTCATCCCCAGGATGTCATTCCTATTACGTTTTACCTTCAATAAGCTATCATTACACGATAGTAGGTAAAACATTTTGTCGGTTTTCATTAAGTTATCCTCACACCGATAGTAGACAATGTCATTTCTCTTATATTTTACCGTCGTTAAGCTATCCTCACAACGATAGTAGGTAAAATATATTGTCGGTCTTCATTAAGCTATCCTCACAACGATAGTAGACCATGTTATTCCCGTTATGTTCTACCTTCATTAAGCTATCTTTACACGATAGTAGGTAAAACATTTTATCGGTCTTCATTAAGCTATCCTCACAACGATAGTAGACCATGTCATTTCTCTTATATTTTACCTTCATTAAGCTATCCTCATAACGGTAGTAGGTAAAATATCGTCTGTCTTCATTAAGCTATCCTCACACCGATAGTAGACAATGTCTTTTCTCTTATATTTTACCTTCTTTAAGCTATCACTACACGATAGTAGGTAAAACATTGTCTGCCTTCATTAAGCTATATGCACACCGATAGTAGACAATGTATTTTCTCTTATATATTACCTTCTTTAAGCTATCAGTACGCGGTGAAGGTGAGAAAAACACACAAGAAGGGGGGGTTGAATTGTGTGGACTCAAAAACTTGGTTTTCTTTCTTTTTAAAAAAAAATGTTGAGTTCAGAAACAGGTTCTGAACTATTATCAAATTTTAATTGCAGCGGATTCAAAATGAAAAGAGAGAGGGAAAGAGAGACACACAAAGTTTTATACTGGTTCCTTCCACAAGTTGGAAGTAGTCTAGTCCCCTTGTTACTAACAAGAGATTTTAACTATAATCAGATGATTACAATTGCTCAACCACAAAGGAAGAGACTTCAAGTTGCTCAACCACAAAGGAAGAGGCTTCTAATGCTCAAGACACTAAGTCAAGAGGCTTCCCAATGCTCAGACCACAAAGGAATGAGACTTCCTGCTCAGACCACAAAGGAATGAGATTACAACTTGCTCAAAACACTAAGCAATGAGACTTATAATGCTTAGCACGCAGACTAAGACTTAGACCAAACTGATTTACAAGAAAGTAAGTTTGGGTTGAACACTTGATAAAATATCAGAGGTGTTCACTTAATACAACACAGGTTAAGACTCTTAACCTTAAGAAAATTTAAGATACAAAAGATGAAAGAATTTCTAAGAGTTTTGTGAACTATGAGTTTTGACAGCAAAAACAGAGCACAGTTTCAGACAGATTTTATCCAAGAGTCTTAGCAAATTTCTTCTTCAATTCTTCTTCCTTATATAGGGGAAAATAGAGCTGTTGAAGATTTGCAGGTTTTAGGAAAAGAGCCGTTGCAAATTGAGAGCTAGGATAGCTGAAATTGTCTGCTGAACTTTGCAGAAAAGCTGGGGAATGTTTGAGAGCTAGGAATGTTTGAGTCAGGGAGACAACTATTCCATTGGAGTTGTTCTGACATATGCAGGCATTAAATGCGCATAATAATAGTTGCTTTTCTTGCCACATCAGACTTCAGAAGCTTCTGCGTGAACAGTACTTCAGAAGCTCTCTTCAGAAGCACTTCTTCAGACGCACTGTTCATCAGACACACTGTCTTCAGACGTTGACTTTTGTTGACCTTCAGAAGCAGCCTTCAGAAGCTGACTTCAGACGCAAGCTTCAGACACCTTTCAGAAGCACCCCTCAGACTTAGGCTTCAAACCCAGTTTTCTTCCAGCTTTGCAATATTGCTTCTGAGCTTTCCTTTCTTGCTCTAAGCTTGTTCTTCCATAACCATTATCAAATACCAATCATTAAACACGTGGTTCTGAAATGACTTGAACAAAGCATTAACAAATAACCAATTTTCTATTTAACACTTTGTTATCATCAAAACCATAAAGAGAGATGTTCATACAAATTGTTCCAACAATCTTCCCCTATATTCAGAAGAGAGTTGTTCACATTTTGTTCCAACACGCGGTAGTAGGTAATACATGTCATTTGTCTTCTTTAAGCTATCATCTTTGTTGATAGTAGACAGTGTCTCCTTCTTTTACCTTCTTTAAGCTATCGTCTGTACGATAGTAGGTAACATTGGTCTTTTGTCTTTATTAAGCTATCGTTCTGAATCAATGCGATAGTTGACTCTTTCCCCAGTCAAACCACGTTATCCCCAATGGAGTCGGATCTCGCTCTTTAACGAACTCGATTATCCTTTTGTTTTGTTTTATCCCCAGTCAGGTCATTTTTCGCCGTCTTGCATTCATACTTGCATCGCGAGCATTCATAGCATTGCATTCATAGCATTTTGCAGTCGAAATTGGTCAAAAATGGTGTACTCTGTATTTAAGTCTCTTTGACCCGTCGAATTAAAAATTCCAATTTTAAATCTCCGTAACGAAGAAACTTAAATAGGGGCATCTGTCATACCCCTTTTTTGACCCAATTTCGATTCATTTTACTCGTCTTTTAAAGCCGAGAATTTTCGTCGTTTCAGACGAAATTTCGGCAGGGAGGTATTTTAAAATACCTCATTTTTGTTCCGAAGGCGACCGTTTTTATTTTTATTTTTATTAATAGTTTATTTTTATTATTTTGTACTTATTTCCTTTTTTAAATTTTTATTATTAATATTTTCTTTTTATTTTTAATTATTTTTGTTTTATTATTTTTATTTATATTTCAGTCTTTTTTTTTTGAGTCAGGGGCATTTTTGTCCATAATTTTCCACCAATCCTAGTTTTGGGTCCTTTAAATAGTGCATTAGAGGTAAGTTTTGAGAGGGGGGGGGGGGGGGGTCAGAAAATAATAAAAAAAACAACATTATAATCAACCAAAAATCCAAATCGGCCATCACCAAAATCAATCAAAAAACCCTAATTTTTCACCTTTCCTTCATCAACACCAAAACCAAAACTCAACCAAATCCGAATCACAACAATTTCACAGAACCGAACAACAAATCACATAACCCCATCATAAACCAAAATCCGGCCACCACCCCTCACCCATAATCCAAGGCCGAGCCAAAAAACAGCCCAAAATCACACAGAACCAAAAGCTCATAGCCATCACACGCGGCCACCAACAAAAAAATCTCAAATCCAAAAACAACCACAATCCAGCAATCCGAACCATAACCATCTCAAATAAAAAAAAACAACCATGATAACCTCAACGTGCAACTGTATATACTAATCCCTCGAGCCGAATATGATTGTCATGAGTGAAAAAATTGTTCCTCAAAAGATTAAACATTAATGCATTCCTAGGACTCGATTTGAACTTATGACCTCTGTTAAAATTGGAATAGATCTCTTATTGTATCATCCAAGTGATTTTGGGTATTATTGATTTGATTGTTTTGGTCAATTAGGCTAGTGGCTCACCTCTTTAAGATGAATAAGTGGGATGTCCGGGATTCGAACTCACGAGATGTGTCTTATTGATTCCATATATTATGCATTGTGTCAGTCAACTGAGCTAAACTCACGGGATGAGTCTTATTGACTTAATATACCATTTTTTGACAACAATTGAATATACCTTTTTTTTTTGGTGTACATTTTAATATACCTTTTTAATAAACCTTTATTTAAGGCACTTCTTTGTAATGGTTTATTTAATTAATGTATATTAAATAACAAAAATAACTTGACCCCCAAAAAATAAATAACAACGTTTAAAGAAAGACAAAGTAACTAATAATGAGTTGATTTAAATAGGAAGAGATTCAAACTTATAAACAAATGGTCAAAGGTTCGATCCTTGACCGTTGATCTGTAGTGAAATTTTTTGTACTTATAACACGATAACAAAAATAAATAATCGTGTTAAAAAAATAAAACGTGTGTGTTTGGTTGTCCAGCAAAAAGAATTGATTTTGATAGAATTAATTCTATAAAATTAATTTTGGTTGAAAGTCATTTTGACTAAAATCATGTGTGTGTTGTGTTTGAATATATTTATGTAAAAATGACTTAAACCATAAATTTGTATCAAAAACAATTCTATAATAAACAATTACAAATACTAACTTTAAATAAAATCAATTCTACATGTAGAATCAATTCAACTGGATCCTCCTAATAACCAAATATGTCAAAATCAATTTTACTAAATTAATTATGAAACTTGTAGAAGTGGAATCAAACATAAATGAAAGTTTCATTTCATAAAAAACGGAAATGTTTCCATTTCTTTATACGTTGGACACACAACCAAGAATGAAAGGTCAATATATTAGACAAAACAACACGCAAACGTTTTTAGATGAAAAGCCGTAAACTGAAGCTGAAGTCAATGCCTCTTTTGACAAACTAACCAAACACAGACACACGGAGTCTCCTATGGTTAGAATTTCCATTTCCAACACTATTGTACACTGTACGATGATGTTGTCAAGTTAGAAAAAAAAAAAACAAAGAGGTTTTGTTTTTGTTTTACAGAGAGGAAAAAAAAACATTTTTAGAGAGAGAAAATCAAATAAACCTTAATCTCTCCGAGATCCATTGATTTCATCTTCAATCAATTGTTTCACATCAATACAAAAATGGGTTGTCCTCAAAAGTCATGATTTTGTGGGATTTATCATCTGGGTCAACTTTGTTCAATGACTCATAAAAACTCACATAGTTAAAAATCGTGTCTTTTTGAAGTTTTTGTAGGATTTATTCATCTGGGTCATTGTAATTTTCTTTGATTGTTGAGATAATTTGGTTTTTGGTTTAATTTAGAATCTGGGTTGGGAGAGTTTTTTGATGAGATATGGAGGAGCATGTAGCAGCTTTGCACACTGCTACTAATGCTTTGCAATCATTAGGAAGGGGTTTTGATGTTAATTTTGATACTAGGTTGCTTTATTGTAAAGGAGGTTCAGGTTCTAGGGTAGTTGAGATTGATGAACAGTATCAAAGGGATTTGTTTTTGTATGATGATGTTGTTGTTCCTAATGTTTCAAGGGATATTAGAAGCTTTCCTGAACCTATGGGGCGTTTGAGTTCTGGTGTCTGCAGTTTTCAAGAGGTAAAGTTGAAGATTTATTTATTTATTTTGGTGATAAAATGTTGCATGTTGACGTGGTGAATGCTGTTTTTTGTTAAATGTTTAGCAAGTTTGTTGATTAATTGTGTTTAGTTTGTTTGTATCAGTGTCAAGGGTTGGTCTCTTTTTGTTTGGTGAATATGACTGTGGTTTTGGTGTAATGAAATTGTGATTTGAAATGGTTGCTAACAATGGATCTGTCGAAACCCCCAAAGTGATATTCTTAAGCGTGATTTTGTTATTCTCTTATGTAGAAAGTGGCCTAAGCTAATGTAATTGGAGGATGTACCTTAAGCTAGATATAGCCTTTGCAAATTTGAGCATGGACACTGAGATCACGGTTTTAAATTGTGGTAGTGATTAGCTGGTTACGTTGCAAACCTTCACATTGAAGCCGATTCGGCGAAATTGCAATTGTGATGCCGTTGCGGAATCCTAAAAAATCCTTTATAGCGGCTACAGACAGCAATTTAAGACCATGACCAAGATGATTCTCTTGTTTGCTAGAAATTTTCAAATCATGTTTACTAGTGATATTTATCTCTCATGCTGTACTATGTCTTTGTAAATTGCTTTGATAGTGTGCAGGTTGATTCCCTGATATTTTGTGTGCATGAAGTTTTTTGAAGCTACCAAAGTATAATAATTTCACACTTCCCTGTACCATAGAATTAGAGTCATATGTACGGTCCAGTGTGGTTAGCTTTGAACTTATAATAGTTTTTCAGTTGAGATAAGTATTTAGTTTTTAACCAACAAAGACATGCTTATAAATTTATTAGTGGTAATGGAAAACATTGTTGTTAAATAGACATGCTTATAAATTTATTAGTAGTAATGGAGAACAGTGTTGTTAAATAGCTGCTATAGGACTATGCATAGCAGATTTTGAACAAAACGCTACTATTCCGCAATACCCTATTTAGTGTAAATTGTTGTCAAATAGCAACTATAGCGGTGCTATAGCTAAGTTGCATAGTGGAATTTTGAACAAACTGCTGTTTTTTGCGATCAACGATTGACAACACTAATGGAGTAATTATTTGGAAGAGCTTCTAGAAATGTTGTGATGCAGGAGCTCATTGCAACTCATAATGATATTAAGATAATTTCAATTTATTTTGCTTCAAGTTGTTGTTGTTGAAACATCTCTATCCAATTTGGCTCTAAATTGTAGCTATACGAAGAAAATAATTTTAAAACTAAAAGCCGTGGCTATTACATAATAATGAAAGCCAGATGTTGTACCGTGGTTATTAGTATCTTACGATACATGTGAGTCGTATCTCGCTTCGATACAAAACTGAACTCAATTGAGAATCTCTAATGTGTATATCTATGGTGAATTCTGATTCATTTTATGAATCACTACCTAAACTTCATTTACCGAGCCACTTTTTTTTGGTCTAGTTTGTATAGTCAGTCGCTTTTTTAGTCATTTGATTTACGAGTTGAATCTTGAATTATTTTGATGTTCTGATATGATATATCAACATAAAATTTTGCTATGTCACTTGTTTTGATTTGAATATATCATATTTTTATCGGTAAAATATCTTACGATTCATAATATCTATGATTGTTCATCTGTCATTTGACTGCAGATGGTAGATTATTTTAATCATAAGGCAAGTATATCAGGGAGCTTTCCTCTTGGAAGCTTCAATTCTGCATTTAGCTTTACTGGTTCAAAACATGTTGATGCTGCAGCTACAAAAACCTTATCTTCAGATGGGTTTTACATTCCCCTTGCAAAGGTTCAGCTACAAAAATCGAACTTAATGTTGCAAGAAAATGTCAAAAGGGCTATCCCAGTCAATTGGGATCCACCATCCTTGGCAAGGTATTTATTTTATGCAAGTTATCATTATGTCCTGTTTGGATAAACAACTTAAATAAGTGCTTATCATATAACTGCTTATGTATAAGCTATCTCTACAATATTTTTTGCATTAACAAGAGTTAGCAAATATTAAAATAATATCATCAATTAGGGGCACTTTGGATTTCCTTCTTGAGTTGTTTAGTTGTTATAGCACGTGAATTGTCCAGTTGTTAGAGCACAGACACTCTTCCTTGTTACCATAAGTTCCTGATGGGACACACAAACATGTTGCACAGCACTTGTTGCAAATGAACAAGCATGGCCTCATATGGTGAGTCTGTGAACATCGATAATCACATGCAGCACCACGTTCTTCTGCAAGAAGTGATCCCTCACCACCAGGAGAGACAAGTTGGATCACAAAAGCCATGGCGAGGATGAAAGTAATGGCATCTCTGAGAGATACCATTTTAGCCATAAAGCCTTGTTGTTTGATATATATTTCAGACTTTTCCAATGAAGATGACTAGTATGCTCAAGCTATTTCTATAATAAAGATTAAATAAAGTCAAACTATTTTCATATACGTTAAAATCTCTTTTTATAAGTTATTATGGAGAGCTTGTTGAAATAAGCTGAAAAACTTATGGATATGTGATTAGTTGTTTTCTTAATCTCTTCCAAGCAGTCTCACAAGTGGTTATTGGTAGATAAGCCGAAATAAGTGAATTCTAACAGGTTCATAATGCTGTAACAAGTTTATCTTTGGATGACCTCTGACTTTTGATTACATTTTGACAGCTTCATTGAAAATTTTGGTACGCATGTCATTACATCAATAACCATCGGTGGGAAAGATGTTATTTACGTCAAGCAACACCATACTTCACCTTTGTCGAAGTTGGAGATAAAAAACTATATTCAAGATATTGGAAATCATAGGTTCTCTGACATCAATAGCCACACAAGTTCAGGTCAAACAAAATCCAAGGACAAGGCTAGTTCACTAGAATTCCACTTTTCTTGCATTAATTGATATTATTCAGGTTAAATATATCATGAAATATAACACTTGGTTATATTAATTTTATAATTTGCAGGGTGTTGAACCATTTTCATTCAATAGTCAAGGGATTTACCCTCAACCTACGACTGCAACATATCCTACTGGGAAAGAAGTATGTAATTTATGTTGTAACATACTAATTATAAGAATTTATTTGCACTAACATCCGAAATCTTGGTGATTTAACTATGTTCTGATGAACCATTTTTATATTTGACACAAGTGCACTCTTGGTATATAGAGTCTTATGATAATCTAGTAGACATTAGGCACGATAACATACAACTACTAATATTATGACCCATTCAGAACTCACCTTAGAGAACCTTATTTCAAATTTTCCCATCCCTTTGCGAATGCATAAACTGTAATGTAAAAAACAAAAAGAAGCTAGCTAGAAAGCCCTGAATAGATATGACACGTGTATACCGCAATTCTATAAGCACCGAAACATATATTATTTCTTGGTTACATAAAGTTTAGGCAAGTTGGGTGCCTGAGGCTCACCAGGGCCAGAAAGAGCCGCAAGGCTTAGAGAGCGCGTACAAAGATACTTACATATTATCCTCCAACGAAGTCCTCATATCGGCAGCAGGATTCAAACTCGAGTCCTTTAGGAATCTGAGCTGAATATGTTGACAGTGAAAGATAGATTATGGAAGAACACATGACATTAACCTAATAAAAGTAGGCCTAAATACCTTTTTGGTCCCTTAACTTATTTTTTAAGTTCTGTTTGGTGCCTCATTTTTTAATGAGTCGGTTTGATCCCTTAAGTAATGTCTGTTGACGCAAGTTGGTCCTTTTTACGAAAACTGACATACATGCCTTTAACTCTTGCCGATATTGCATATTCTTCCCCAAACCTATTTAGGGTTTATGAATTTTCTCTGAGACATTAATATCAAATCTGTTGGTCAATTTTTTTTTTACTTTCTATAACGGATTTTGTTTTGTATATTTAATTGGAATCTGGTCCTATATAAGTCTGCTAGTGGTGTTTCTTCCCCTTTTCACTTCCGCTTTCTTTGACATTTGGGAATATAAGTGCTGAGTAATGTGTGGATAAGGATCTGTGCACCAGCATGCAGTCGTACTGTGAAGCATTCGTGCTTATTGTTGAGAGTATGCTTACATGTTTTTATGGTCATCGATTGTTTGTTGCTGGCTGGTCTGGTGGAGACAATGTTGTTAAATGGCGTCGCCATGGTGGAATAGCATGGAGGTTTTTTTGACAACTGCCACAGGAAATTCGTGAAAGGATGTCCGCCATGGCGGCACCATAAGCGGTTTCTCCATCTATTTTATCGTCTGAAAAACAAAAAAAAAAGACAAGTTTGTTTTCCTCTTAACACCAACGAATACTTATTGTTCAGGATGTCACAGTCATTTTCAGAAGAAGAGGAGGGGATGATTTGGAACAAAACCACAGTGTATGGTTAGAAACTGTCAAGTCCTCGCCCGATATCATAGAGATGACATTCTGTCCAATAACAGATCTCCTTGAGGAAATACCTGCTAAGGAGCATTTGACCCGCGCCATTGGTCTTTATCTAGAATGTAAGTCAACTGATCCTTTATATAGATGATTTAGGGCCTGTTTGATTGACTTATTTGAGTGTATCAACCGGCACAAGTACTTATGAGACTATTTGGGAGAACATATGGAAACAACATATGACATGTCCATAAGCTGTTTTTCAGCTTATTTTCACAAGTTCTCCAGGATAGCTTATATAAACATCTTATAGCTTATATGAAAATAGTTTGTCTTTATTAATTTGTCTTTTGTTATAGAAATAGCTTATATATGCCCTTAATTGGGTTGTTCTCCAAATAGGGGCATATTTTTTTTTTTTTTATTGGTTCTTCTAGGAGTGTGATCTAATATCAATTGCACATTTCATTATTCTGCATTTTGTGCTCAGATAAACCTCCTATTGAAGAACTTAGATACTTCCTAGAGTTTCAGATTCCTCGTGTTTGGGCTCCTTTACATGACAGGGTTCCTGGTCAACAAAGGAAGGAACCTGTTTGTCCATCTTTACAATTCAGCATAATGGGCCAAAAGCTTTATGTCAGTCAAGAACAGGTAAATGATCATTTGCTAGATTTTCTTTTCAAACTTTTTATGTCACAATTTTTTTAAAGATATTTAATGTATTTGCAGTTTCTAAGTACATGGGGGTTCCCCCCTTTTTTTACTGTGATGTTTCTTGCTTACTGTGAGGTGCTTTACAAGATGGTGACTCTAGCAAACTTCTAAGAAGTTTTAGGAAACAAATGATTGTATTTAGTATTTATAAGTGTACACAATCAAATGAGTTACTCCCTCGGTTTCTTTTTATTTGTCGTTTTCAAATCTCAATGCAACATTAACTATTGTTTTGTCAATAATACCCTCAACTGTTTTTTTTTTTTTTAAAAAATTTTGACTAAACACTTAACTGTTTGTAGCAGAGAGAAATAGGTTAAATGATATATAAATGAATAGTTAACAGTAATCTAGGAAACAGACATAATTCCATCAAGAGCATCAAATTTTATTGGTTTTCTTGACTTGTGTAAATAACTTTAAAACAACGACAACTTAAAAGGAACGGAGGAAACATATTTCTAAATTCAAATGGATTCAAATGAAGGGTGGCAGATATGTGATAAATTATAGTTGAAATATGATGGTTCTCATTGAATGCAGATAACAGTTGGACGTAGACCTGTAACTGGCATACGTCTTTGTCTCGAAGGAAACAAGCAGAATCGGCTTAGTGTTCATCTTCAACACTTGGTATCCCTTCCAAAGATCCTCCAACCATATTGGGACAGCCATGTAGCGATTGGTGCTCCGAAGTGGCAGGGACCCGAGGAACAAGATAGCCGATGGTTTGAGCCGGTTAAGTGGAAGAATTTTTCTCATGTGAGCACTGCACCCATTGAGAATCCCGAAACCTGCATAGGATACTTCTCTGGTGTTTACATAGTCACTGGAGCACAGCTTGGAGTATGGGATTTTGGATCACGTAATGTACTTTACATGAAGCTCTTGTATTCAAGGTTACCCGGATGCACAATCCGAAGATCACTTTGGGATCACATACCAAATACTTCACCTAAATCTTCGACTGCGGGAAATACTTCGAACACAGACAACACAACGAGCTTTGGTTCGAGAGAAAACAACACAAAGAACAAGTTGGTGAAGTATGTTGACTTGTCGGAAATGAGCAAAGGACCTGAAGATCCTCCTGGTCATTGGTTAGTTACCGGCGGAAAGCTTGGTGTCGAAAAAGGGAAAATCGTTTTGCGATTGAAATACTCATTGCTTAATTACTGAATTCACCATCAATGTTTTTTTTTTTTCCTTCCATATCCCTTATGCTGGTTTCGATCTAGAGTTTTGGAAGGCGTAAAAATGATCTCAAGACCAATCAACCAATGAAGAAACTGGCATTCGCAACCAATGTTGTAGTAGACTAGAGTTTAGTCTTCCCTTGTGGTTAATGTGAAAATCATTTTGCAGTTTGGTAAACTGAGTTGAATAGGAAACTTAATCTGTTTAGTTGGTTGCTACTACTTGATCCATATTGTGGGAGCAAATGCTGTTTTCATTGCAGCTGCTGATATGGTGATGTTGATATCTCATAGGTGTTTACTTAGAACCTTTTTACAACCATGACAAGTCAAAGTAATGTCTATATTCTTATAGTATTGATAATACAAAATGACATTGTCCTTTATTTTCCTCTCTGCCTCATATAAGAAAACAAGAGGGCAAAATGTGTTTTTGAAGTCTTGAACATCCTTAACCAGCTGTGCATTTTTTTTAGTGACAAATGTTAGTATGTTAATTGTGTTGTTAGTTTTTTTATCTTTGCCGGAACTTGAACCTTGGACCTCTAACTCCTTAACCCTTAGCTCAAACTGGTGGACCTATCCAACCCCACTTCAGTTGTGCATCTATTTAACTTTTTTTAAGTCACAATACCTATTTGCCTCACAACCTTCTAGACTTTGTTGCTTGCAAACTAACAATGATGGTATTATCATGGACTAAGGATTATCTATTTTTCCTCTCTATTACATAGTTTGAAGTCTATATTAAATAATTGGATATATTATTGAATTTATATTCTCAAAACTTTGGTAGGGGAATAAATGGAGAGCAAAAAACGGAGAAGATCTTGACTTATTTTTACAGAGGAAAAATGTTTCATGGGCACTCATACACCCTTTTTACACCTTGAGGAAGAAAGAGTGGTTTGATAGAAGTGATACGTTAGTGATGTGATAGAAAGATAAATAAGATAGAAAGAAAATGAGATGTTGAGTGAATGTTGTGGTGTTATGGCTGTCTGAATATGTTCACCCTTTCACCACTCGCTAAACCAATAGCACCTTTAGGTATATGATTTAAGATTCTTCAAATTTATTCTTCATAATATATCGGACTTGAAGGTATGTAAACACCTTCGTTGTTGGTTGTATTGTATTGATAGAGGTATGTTATTTGAACAACCAGTTTTGAAACAACTTATGAGACAACAAAAAATATACAAAGAAATATACGTATTGACACGAAAACAAAAACAATAGAGAATAAGTATACAATGAAAGTATCAGAAAGAGTTGTCGCAAAAACTATAACAAAATAATCGTACAAATATTATTTTTCTTAGTGAGAGAAACTTATCTCTAAGTTCTCTTTCTCTTTCACTCATCGAGGAGGGGTGGTTTTAGGTCATTTTTTGACCTAGAATCACCCATCGACTTCTTTTTTTCCCCTTTCATTCGATCTAAATAAGTGATTTCCACACATATCAAGTTTTTTCTTTTGTTTTTTTTTCTTTCTCCGTCTGAGTGCGGCGTTGTGTAGTTCGTCATCTTATGCGACGTTGGTTCATATTGAAAGATCAACTTTAGTCAATCACATATTCAATCAATGATTTAGACATCAACGTTGCAGATCCGAAAACATATGTATTCTGGTGAATTAGATTTTATCATATTATTTGTAGGCATTTTGACGTTGTATGCTTTTAACTTAGGTGCTGTGAGTTTGTTCGCAGATTCACCCTTTACGTTTTTAGCGATGTTGATCATGTTATTTTATATGATGTATTCTATCGATTTGAATGAGTGATTATCGTTTTTTTTTTTTTAAAATAGTGTATCGTAGAAATTGTCCTTATTAATAGATTGTGTTGTTAATCTTAATTATAGTTCCATTAGTATGGCTGAGTTAATGTTATAAGATCTCCTTCTCGGCCTTAAGTTTTTTTATTTTTTTTAGGGAAGCCTTAAGCTTGTTATTGATCAGTTATGTTCCATTAACATTGTCCCGGATTTTATTTCCTCTGTCTTATTAGCTGATAGATCTGGAACTTTATTTCTTAGAAGGTTTAAGTTTTTTGTTTACTTTGGCATTTTAACCGCTTTTTTTTTTTCATCAAAAAATGAGATAAACGGTTATTCTGATAACGTGATGTAAATTCAGAAAATCAATTAAAATAAGAGTATTGAAATAACCAATATATAAACCCGATTAAAATATTTCACTACATAATTGTAGTTCATACAACGACACAGTAAGGACTATCCAACAAGTCTGGTAAGAGGATAGAGCCATAAATAACATGAGCCTCCACCACTCTCATATTTTTATTTTTATTTTTTTTTTAACAGCCAATTTATTCTTAATAGCATTAATGACACTCTCATATACTAGTAAAACGTTTCCATAACTTTGGAGCTGCAACATCATCTTCAAACCCTGATGCTGTAAATATGACCAACAAAAAAAATAAACTAGTAAAGAAGTAGGTTAGTAGTGATTTAATCTAAAACATAAAAACACAAAAACAAAGAATATATTATAAAATATAAAAATAATTTAAAGAATATGAACAGAGTGTATATATAAAATTTTCCTAGAAAATGAAACAGCATATTCATAATATTATACAAAAATTAAAATGTTATCACAATAGTCTATAATAGACTAAAATAAAAAGACAGGCACAAAAAAAAAAGACTAAATAACCATGAATTTGATGAATAGTTGAATTTTCTTTTAATCAAAGATTGAGAATGAAAGTTTGAAGTTAGATAAACATACGTAGCACAGTTGGTGGAGGTACTGATTTTGTATGGAATGTTAACACCACATTTGCAAGGGAGACCAGCAGCTGCGTTGGTATTCAAACCAGAAATAGCACCAGCTGCTTGTTTCAAGCAGTTGCAAGCTGCCTGACGGTCAGGCTGATAGAAGGAAGCAATACTTTTTATAACTTCTATATTTCATATATTAGAATACAACCTTGGTCTTTATATAGACTCAGAGTTTTCTGCTATACCAGGAAGACAAACAACTAATAGTAAATACTATTAATAGGCCACTATCTCTTGGCCTTTCCAACTACAACAGACTCTTAATCTTTCCACTAACTTATTAATAGAAACCCACTAACTATAACATTAAAGTTTATTCAACAAAACTCCTCTGTAAACTTAAATGTTATTATTTTTTTTCTTATCCATCATGCCTATCAATTTCTTGCCTCTGTCGAACATCTCTTTCGATAATGGTTTTGTGAAAATATCTGCTGCTTGATCCTTGCTTGCTACATGCCTCAATTCGACACTTCCTTCCTTCACATGTTCTCGAATGAAGTGAAAGCGAACGTCAATGTGTTTGCTTCTTTCATGGTTTACTGGATTCTTTGCTATCTCAATTGCTGATTTGTTGTCCACTTGTATTACTGTTGCACCTTCCTGTTTTAGCTCCATTTTGCTCATCAATCTTCTAAGCCATATTGCATGACAAACGCACCAAGATGCTGCTACATATTCAGCTTCACATGTCGAAAGTGTTACTATCGGTTGCTTCTTAGAAAGCCAAGTAAATGCGGTATTTCCCATGAAGAACACATATCCAGAAGTGCTTTTTCGATTGTCTATATCTCCGCACCAATCACTGTCAGAATAACCAACCAACTTATAGTCTTCTGTTCTTGAGTAAAACATTCCAAGTGACACTGTTCCTTGGATGTACCTTAGGATTCGCTTCAATGCCTTCCAATGTGAATATATTGGCTCCTCCATGAATCGACTTACAATACCGACACTTAATGAAATGTCCGGCCTTGTACATGTGAGATAGCGAAGACTACCTACCAAACTTCGATATTTGCTTACTTCGACACGTTCTCCTCCATCAAATTTCGACAACTTTGCACCTGGTTCCATTGGCGTCGAAGTTGGATTACAACTTTCCATCTTGTATTTTTTCAAGATTTCCTTTGCATATTTTTCTTGTGAAATAAAAATTCCTGTTTCGTCTTGTTGAACCTCCAGACCAAGAAAGAATCTCATCAAACCTAAGTCTGTCATCTCGAATTCATGTGTCATTGTGCTTTTGAATTCTTCTATCATCTGATCATTACTGCCCAGAAAAATAAGATCATCGACATAGAGTGCAACAAGTAATATATTACCTCCATTTTTCTTCACATAGAGGGCATGTTCATACGGACATTGCTCGAACCCATTCTCCTTGAAATATGTGTCGATACGTGTGTTCCATGCCCGCGGTGCTTGCTTCAGCCCATACAACGCTTTCTTCAACTTCAACACCTTCTTCTCTTCTCCAACCCTCATATACCCGAGTGGTTGTTCGACATAGACTTCTTCGTTGAGTACACCATTCAGAAATGCTGTCTTGACATCCATTTGAAATATTGGCCATTTGAATTGAGCAGCTTGAGAAATGAGCAATCGAATTGTCTCCATTCTTGCAACAGGTGCAAACACTTCGTCATAGTCAATTCCTGCTTTCTGTTTGTATCCCTTTGCAACAAGTCGCGCTTTGTATCGTTCTATTTCTCCTTGAGCGTTCATCTTTTTCTTGAACACCCACTTTACACCAATAGGTTGACTTCCTTTTGGCAATTCCACTAGCTCCCAAGTGTTGTTGCGGTCTATTGCTCTAATCTCTTCGTCCATGGCACTTTTCCACTTCTTGTCTCGTAACGCTTCTTCGAAACTGATGTTTTCAGCATCTGCCAGAAGACATACAAGGTGTACCTCATTTGTCGACTCATACAAGTCTTGCAAACTTCGCATTCTAGGCTGTAGAGGTTCATCTTCATTTTCAGAATCTTCATGTTCTGTTGAAATGTTTGTTGGTACAGCAACAGATGATTCTTCAACTTCGACGATAACTTCTATCGAATTGTTCCAGTCCCACTTGCTCGCTTCGTTTATTCGAACATCTCTACTCACTATCACTTTCTTGCTTATGGGATCAAATAACTTGTACCCTTTTGTCTTCTCATCATACCCAATTAATATGTACTTTTGACTTTTGTCTTCGAGTTTCGTTCTTCGTTGATCTGGTACATGTGCATAAGCCACGCTACCAAATACTTTGAGATGAGAAAATGTTGGCTTCTGTCCGCTCCATGCTTCTTGTGGTGTTTGATCTTCTAACTTCGAATGTGGACATCGATTCTGAACATAAATGGCACATTGTACAGCTTCTGCCCAAAATTCTTTCGGCATGTTCTTGCTTTTAAGCATTGATCGAATCATGTCAAGAACTGTTCGATTCTTTCTTTCAGCCACACCGTTTTGATGAGGTGAATATGGTGCAGTTAGGAATCTTCTTATGCCCTGCTCTTCACAATACTTCATAAAGGCTGTCGAGGTATACTCACCACCTCTGTCAGATCGAACTGCTTTGATGTGTCTGTCACTTGCCTTCTCCACCATTACTTTGAACTTTTTGAACATCTCGAATACTTCAGACTTTTCTTTCAAGAAATAAACCCAGGTCTTTCGTGAGAAATCATCTATAAAGGAAATGAAGTACCTTTTGCCACAGAAAGATTCTGGAGTGATTGGCCCACATATGTCGGTATGAATCAATTCGAGAATATGTTTAGCTTGATATTCTGCCTTCTTTGAAATGAGGTTCTTGTTTGTTTGCTAAGCACACATTCTTCACAAAACTTTCCTTCATAATCCATGTCTGGCAGTCCGTGCACCATGTTTCTTTTCGCCAACCTTCTCAAACCAGCATGATGTAGATGACCAAAGCGTAGATGCCATAGTGACGCTTTGTCTTGCACATTGAGTTGCAAACATTTTTCTCGAACGTTCCTCAGATTCAGTTTGTACATTCGATTTCTTTCCATTTCGACACGAGCAATCAGATTTCCCAGTTCGTCTTTCAAATGCAATATCTGATCTTTTATAAGCATCGAATAACCTTTTTCTGTAAGTTGTCCCAAACTCAAGATTTTGGTCTTGAGATCTGGTATATAATAAACATCTTGAATTGATCCAATCAAGCCATCCTTCTTTAAGTAACAGATTGTACCCTTGCCTTCAACCTTCACTTTCGATGCATCTCTGAAAGACACATTACCATCTTCAATCTTTTGCATTTCTTTAAACAAGTGTTTGTGACCACACATATGATTACTTGCTCCTGAGTCAAGATACCAAACATTGTCATCATTGGTGTTGATTTCATTTTGAGCCATCAAGAGAAAACCTTCATTCACTTCAGCTCCCAAAGATAGATTGATTGTTTCTTCTACCTTCTTTTCGATTCGACAATCTTTTGCAAGATGTCCCACTTTATCACAGTTATAGCATTTGTAGGAATTGCAATCCTTCGCGTAATGACCATACTTCCCACACTTGTAGCATTCGAAGTTGGAGTAGTTCGACCGACCACCTCTTTGACCACGTCCTCTGCCACGCCAATTTTGCTGGCTCGACTGTCCTCTCTCAAAGTTGCTGCCTCGACCACTTCGACCACTGTCACGACCTCCACGGCCACGTCCTCTTCCTCGAAAGTTTTGAGAAAAGAGTACCTTTTCGTCTTTGATCGACTCCTTGGTTTGATTTGCTTCCTCGACTGCTTCTTCCTTCTTTTTCATCTTACGTTGTTCGTGTGCTTCGAGAGAACCAACGAGTTCTTCGACTGAGAGCGTCGAAAGGTCCTTCGACTCTTCTATTGCACACACAATATTCTCAAATTTATCTGTTACAGATCTCAGAATTTTTTCAACAACTCGTGCATCAGTTACTGTTTCGCCATTTCTGGTGAGTTGGTTCGCCACCTTTTGTACACGCGTGATGTAGTCAGATACTGTTTCTGATTCCTTCATCTGCATCCTCTCCAATTCGCCACGAAGAGTTTGGAGTCGAACTTGCTTTACTCGGTCTGCTCCTTTGAACACTTTCTCTAACGTGTCCCATGCTTCTTTCGACATAGTCGAACTGGCAATCTTTTCAAAACCTGATTCGTCAACAGCCCCGAACAACATGTATAGTGCTGTTTTATCCTTCGATCGCGTCTCTTTCAACACCTTGTTTTGAGATGTCGTATATGCCGTAGTATCTGTTGGTTCTTCAAACCCATCTTTGGTTACCTCCCACGCGTCTAGAGATCCAAGAAGAGCTTTCATTTGGATACTCCAGTTTTCGTAATTTGACTTCGTTAGCTGCGACAACGGCATTTTATTCATCATGTTTGCCATAAGCTCTGATACCAATTTGATAGAAGGAAGCAATACTTTTTATAACTTCTATATTTCATATATTAGAATACAACCTTGGTCTTTATATAGACTCAGAGTTTTCTGCTATACCAGGAAGACAAACAACGAATAGTAAATACTATTAATAGGCCACTATCTCTTGGCCTTTCCAACTACAACAGACTCTTAATCTTTCCACTAACTTATTAATAGAAACCCACTAACTATAACATTAAAGTTTATTCAACACAGGCGTGGTGGTGGCGGCGGCATTTAGTCTCTTCACTCCACTACAGCATGCTGCAGATGGACCAGCACCACCTCTAAGATATGCAATGCATGGAGTAAGAGCACCACTTACTTGTCCACACGAGATTGCAGCATCTGCCATAGGCGCAACAATCATGCACATCATCAAAACAACACATGCTACCTTCATGCTTGCCATTGTTTTTCTTAAAAGAAAATTTGTAAAGAGAAGTGTGTCTTTTTTTTTTCTTGGTTTGTTTGTTTGTTTGTTTTGTGAGTGTAAGTGTAAGAGGGTTGAGGTTTATATAGAAAATTGGAGATGGAGTTTAGAAAAGGTGGGAAGATGAGTTCCTTTCGAGAATGCACATAGGCTATGTTACGATTGGGTGGTAGTTGTGGGTTGTATTAAATGATGCATGGTACATTGCTCTACTATTACTGGACACATGTCTCATTATGATTCAATTTTAAATTAAGATAACCGTGTGCTGTTAGATTTGATAATAATGATGGACCCATGCTCATATTCGACCTAGTACCTGGTGGATTGTATGCCTTCGTTTGACAAGATCAAGAATCTAGCTTAAAGTTTACAGCGGATAGCTTATAAGTTCGTTTGACAAAAAAAATCTGTTTGGTATGACTATGTACTGTGTGCACTAATCACTACTACAAAATAACCCTTTTAATAGCGCTCGTTTTGGCTTTTAATAGCGTTCGTGAAGTGCTATTAAAGCCCCCACTATTAAAGGCTTGAACCTTATAATAGCGTTTTATAAGCGCTATTGAATAATGATGTTTCCATAGCACTTTCAGCAAAGCGCTATTATAGCCTGTTTTTTTGTGTTATTAAAGTCGTTTTCTAACGGACGTTTCTTAGCGCTTTCTGAAAAACGCTATTGTAGCCTATATTTTTGTGTTATTAAAGTCATTTTTTAATAGGCGTTTCATAGCGTTCAAGTGAAAGCCCTAATAAAAGTTCCATTGTTTTTTTTTTAATAATTAAATCTACAACCAAAAACACAATAAATAAATCTACAATCAAAAGCGCTATAATAAGATACTGAAATATAAATATAGCAGCCAAAGCTTAAAATAGATTACAAGTTGCTAATAAATCTCATAATATTAATCAATCCAAAAGGACATTAACGTACACTTGCATAAAAATGCAAAGTCGGTGCATAGCAGCCACAAAAAACACCTAAAAGCAGCCACACTTACCACAAAAAAAAAAACTATATTTGAGAGGACTCATGACAAGCTATCCAACGTCTAGTTGATAAATCTACCTGCAACATTTCCCCTGTGTCGTATAATATGAAACGAAAAATTAATTAACATTGACTTTCTAGCACAACAGTCAGTTTAAAATAACTCAATTAAAAAACGTAAATGAAAAAAGTTGAAAAAGAAAACGAAACTCCCTAATATACTCGACCATAAAGGTTGCCCAATCCTCCTCGACCACAACTAGCTTATCTTTAGAGTAGGTTTTACATTTGTGAGCTTCAAAATACTTCAAATATAAAAGTAGTGAAAAATTGAGTTAGAAAATGAATGCCTATATATATGATTACAAATTAATAATATATTTAAAATCACATATGTACATTTGTAGGGATCGTATCTTGATTTTCCAATATTATCTCTTTCATAAATCGCTTGACAAAATAGCCACAGTCAATGCCATTAGTTTGCATGGGACACTGGAAAAAAAAATTTACATCAATAAAATTTAATCCACAAAATTAATCAAAAATACTATTGATTAGAAAATACCTTTATGTCTATCCATCTGATTTTACTTGACTTTAACTTTGACTTATAAGTTTTGGCACGTCAAATACACATGGCGCTACCAAAATTAAATCAACTTCAAATGAGTAATATCGCTCAATAATCATACTTATGTCAATGTTAGATCAAAAGAATCAATACTAACTACTCCGTAACAACATTCTAAGCATGGGCATATGATTTTACTAGTGTCTTTTGCATGAGCAATAGCAAACTTAACAAACTCTTTCACTCCTTCTCGGTACTCCTTTAACGCTCGATTGGCAGACACCCATTTCCGATCCATAGTTCCTAGGTCTCGATAGTTAGATATTGTGAATTGGGAAGAGTTAGTTTGAGTTTATTGGTAACAAATATTACTAGTTAAAATTTGGTTCTAACAACTGAGTTATGAATTATATGCTTAATTTACGAGGAACGCAAGACCACTAATAGTATACCATAGTAGATTTTGAATTATCCTATCATGAGACTGAGAGCAAAAGGTGTTTAAGGAGCAACCTTAGCTTGAAAAAGCTTGTCAAATTGTAGAATTCATCATTTCTAAAGCTTGTCAAACATGAAAAAGCATGAAGAAGCTTCTCAACAAAACTTCAAAGAAGCTTGAACCAAATTGTACCTTACGAATTGACTCACACTAACTAGCTAGGCACTACATTACAAATTGTGGCCTAAATTACCGTATGGTAAAATTTAGAGATTGAGCACCATAATTATGTAGTTGCCATAAGTGATCAAATTTTTTGGTCCACTGTTGTGATATAATAGTAAATGTTTGAAACAAATTTGACTCTCAACAAAGAGACTCCAAGTTGTAGTGGTCTCTATTAATAACTATATAGCAGCAATACTCTAGTGATTAAATATGTTTTCTAACATAATTAACTAGTGATTAATTAGTATACTATCTTCTAATTGCACGCTTCAAATTGAAAAGTTTATCTGATAGTAGAAATATCATTACAAGTGGAATTTTGAAATTAATTAGTGCACTTATGTACGGATACCCAATACTAGTGCAACAAGTCAACAACTTATGTTAAATAAACTTTACTTAGATTTTAGAGATCCAGATACATAATTGTTGGTAATCTAGCATTTTTGCAACATTAATTCTAATTAATCAAGACTTTTAGTTACTAATTGAAGTGTGATACAGACATATAATTACTATATATATGTATGTGAATACGGCACTACTAAACAACACAAAACACCTTGGGCTGGATATCATCAAAAACATACTTGGAAGGTTGGATAGCAGATTATAGACCAAATGTAATAACCCACTTATGCGAGGCATTTAACAGTGTTATAGGAATTAAACATTTTTGGAGTGGCAAAGTTGTAATTTTGGGGCTAAGGACTAAAATGGATAAATATGAGAAAAAACTCATATTTATCACATTATTTCTTCTCTCAAAAATCTGAAATCCCTCCTCTTTCTCTCTAGATTTTCGTCCCTCTCTACCCATCACTCTTAATACATCAATTTCATCCTTAAACCTTGGGATTCAAGCAATCAAAGTCTTGGAAGAACTTGGAACAAGAAAAACTAAGGAAAAACCAAGAAAAAGAGGATTTCACTAGTTGGAGTTTTGGATTGGAGCTTAGCCAGCTTGCTACCAGTTATAGGTGAGCTCATCTTGGGTTTTAGAACCCTCCTAGTGTGAGTTTTGTGTGTTATTCATCATAGGAAAAGTTATAGAAAGTTTAGAGTTTTTGCCCTAAATTCCTTGCTAGCCATAATCTTTGCTTGTAAATGTTTTTAACTGTTGTTTTATGATGGAAAATCATTTTTAACATGTTTAGGAAGCTTGGGTATCCTTGAATGGGCAAAAATGGTGGAAAATCACATTTTTACACATGACTGTGCTGTCACGGTCGCTGTAGCGACGGGCTGTCGCTTGTAGCGACCAGGTTCTGTCTACCCGCGCTTGTAGCGACCAGACTGGCGCTTGTAGCGACCAGTGGCGCTTGTAGCGACCAACTGGGCGCTTGTAGCGACCAGGTTCTGTCTACCCACGCTTGTAGCGACCAGCAGTGCGCTTGTAGCAACCAAGCCAGGACAGCACCACCTAGTTGAGTTGTTTTGGGGGTCCTGGTGCGCGCGGGCATGGCTTTTTGCAACAGAATACTTATAATATATTTTGGAAACTTAACCCACCATTTTAACTCATTCTAAAAGCTCCCAAGGGTTATAAAAGTATAGGAGTAAGGATTATGCAAGGCTTGGAAATGTAGGATTTGAGGTTTATCAAATAGGTAAATTCTTATAGCGGCATATGACAACGATATGCCGAATTCCTTGATAGGAAAATAAGAGTTATAGCATGAGAATCAGGTTGATAGTTGTATCCACTTTAGGATACAAAGTCATAGGAATGGTTTAACAATTATAGTTTCATTTAAGTTCATAGTGTTGGTTCTCCAACAATTATAGATGGCTTATGAGAACGATAAGCCAGGATTTAAAGGTTACAGGTTATAGGTTACAGGGTGGTTATAGGATTAAAGTGACAATTAGATGCTTATATGTTATAGTTAAAGAATTAAAGATTAAAGATATTGGCGTGCTTGCACGTTTTACAGTTACAGGGCGTGTTCATCAGACTCCGGGATTCGCCGGATGGGACTTCTCCGAGAGGGTTGTCCACACGTTTTATAGGGAGTCCGGTGTTAGCCTGATATGATAGGAATTTCACCGGTTTATAGGGAGACGTATCTCGGGGTTGCTCCACCCGGGCTGCCCTCCGTAAAATGAACTCAGATTAATTGTTTGTTCAACGCTAACAGCTAACATAAAACACCTTATTGCTTTATGTTTTACAGTTATAGTTACAGTTATAGTTACAAGCAGGTTATAGTCAAAGTTATAGGCAGATTTATAAAACTTGGTGATTCTAGATTTCCCCTAAATTGCCAAGGTAGGCATGGTGACCCTAGGTTCCCTGTGGTTGCCAACAGTAGGTTGGGTAGAGCTCACTGAGACATTATGTCTCATCCCATTCCTTCTGGTGCAGGTTCACAGGCAGGTTCGCAGACAGCACGCAATAAGGGTAAGGAGAAGGCTACGGACTGATCGTGCTGAATGTTATGTGTTTATAGGTTGACTGGTTTATATGTTGATGTATAATGATTTACATGTATTAAGAAGTTTTGTATAAACTTGGGTTGTAATATTACAATGTGATGTAATATTTTGAATGAACTTTTTATATTGTAAATTAATGTATCCAGTACGAAATTTTAATACTCGTATAAGATCCTAGGCAATCTTATTATGGGTGTTACACCAAGTCAAGTCATTGCTTGCTTTTATGACCAGACAAAGCTGAAAAAAAAATCTTAGCCAATGTAAATACTTGGACCCTCTTTTTTGTCTACCATGATAAGGGCCCAATTATGTTAATTAGAAAAGGTAGACAATTGCCTAACTTGTGTTCTTTTGGAGTCCTGGTTTTAAGGCAGACAAATTTTAAACCCCTTAGTTTAGTTCAGTTTTGTATACTATTGATGCTCTATAAGCAGAAGCTATAGGCAGCAGCTATAAACAATTAGAATCTATAAGCCTTAAGCAAAAACAATCAAAAATTATTTCAACCAAAAGCCATAAGCCATAAGCCATAAACATGAAAACATAATAATAATCATAACAATTGAAAATTATTTTCAGCAAAAGCCATATAAGCCATAAGCTATATGCAAAAATGTGTAAGCATAAGTTTAAGCAAAACACAAAAGCCATAAGCCATAATCAGAAGCTTATAGATTATTGTAATAAGCACATGTGACACTTATTGTAATAACTTATGAAAATAGCTAATGACATGTACATAAGCTGTTTTCAGCTTATTTCCACAAGTTCTACATTATTGTAATAACTTATGAAAACAACTAATAACATGTACATAAGTTGTTTTCAGCTTATTTCCACAAGTTCTACATAATAGCTTATAGATTATACAAAAATACTTTGAATTCGTTTTGGCTTGTGCTACCACACATTATAAGCTGTTTTCAGTACCACACATCAATTTTAAAATCAGTACTTATTCATAGTTAATTATAGCACACCACTTCAAAATCAAAATTGTAACTTCACTTTTATGGAACAACACATAATCTGCTGACATACTTGTGCAGACTGACTCACATTGATTATGATGCACTCGCATGAACACAGACACGACACTGATATGTAAGCACCGACAGATGATGCTTATGATGCTTATGATGCAGCAACAAGCCCAACAGCAGGCTCAAACTTAGCATGAATGGATGGAGATGATGCACCATGGAAATGGTGCCCAGCAACAGACACCACCACCAGTAGTGGCTAATCCATCCTACCGGGAATTTAACAGAAATCACCCTCCTGAGTTTAATGGAGAAGGTGAGCCTCCAGAAGCCAAGAGATGGCTAAAGCAGATCGAGAAAGTGTTCCGGATGGTGGAGTGCCCAGAAGAGGGTAAAGTATTGTTGGCAACTAACCAGTTCAGAGGCGCAGCAGAAGATTGGTGGGAATCTGCTCAACGCCGAATGATGGCAAGTGATATTGAGATTAACTGGGATAACTTCAAGGAAGCAATGCTAGAGAAGTATATCCCGATGTCTTATAAAGTAAAGAAAGAACAGGAGTTTCTTGAGTTGAAGCAAGGTGGCATGTCAGTCACCGAATTTACAAAGAAGTTTGATGAGCTGTCGTATTACTCCTCTCACAACGAGTATGCCGGTAATGAGAACTGGAAGATGAATCAGTATAGGCGTGGGTAGAGAGGTGAGATTGATACAGCAGTGAGCCTTCAAAGGAATACCAGTTACGATGAGATGGTTCACGATAGTTTGGTTGCGGAAGCGGGTTTTGCTAAGACCGCTAAAGAGAAAGCTGCAGCATATGAAAAGAGGAAAGGCAAATTTCAAGATAGGTATCAAGAGAACAAGCCTAAGGGCTCTCCTAAGAGGGGCAAACAATCATTTTCATCACAGGCGGTGGTCACTTGTAAATATTGCGGGAAGTCGCATTATGGTCAGTGCATGAGGCAAACAGGAGTGTGTTTCGGGTGTAGGCAGCCGGGGCACATTTTAGCAAATTGTCCAGAAAGAAAAGGTAAAAGTGGAGCTGAAGGTACTACTACAAGCAAGGGTAGAGTGTACTCCCTTGATGGCCAGAAGGCTTTGGCCAATGAAGACTTAATTGCTGGTATGTGTTACTTAGGCCAAACTCCAGTTAAAGTGCTTTTTGATTGTGGTGCAACATGTTCATTTATTTCCTACAAGTGTGTAGAAGCATTACAGTTATCTATGTCACCGTTGATACCTCCTATGACGGTATCCACCGCTACTGAAGGCGGAGTGATAGCTAATTTTATATGTGAGAATTGCCCGATCACTGTATCTAGCAAGACATACTACATAGACTTGGTGTGTCTTCCCATGATACAACTTGATGTGATCCTAGGGATGGATTGGCTTTCTGCTAATCACGTGTACATTGGATGTGCGGAAAAGTGTATTTTTATGCCTACAGAAGATACGACCGAAGGTGTGGCTTTATCAGAGTTAATCAACCGCACTCATCAGCTTACTCAGCTTATGTGTGCACATGATAGAGGTTTTTATGTAATGGTTACTGTGACTTCAGAGTCAGAACTGAGTCCCAGTGACATTCCTGTTGTCAGTGATTATTTAGATGTTTTCCCTTCGGAGATAAGCAATTTACCCCCTGAACGGGAAGTTGAGTTTTCTATTGACCTCATCCCAGGATCTGAGCCAGTGTCAGTGGCGCCTTATAGAATGTCACCATCAGAGTTAAAGGAATTGAAGTCTCAGTTAGAAGATTTAATTCAGAAACATTTCATCAGGCCTAGTGTGTCACCTTGGGGTGCACCAGTGTTGTTGGTTAAGAAGAAGGATGGTAGTATGAGATTGTGCATCGACTACCGTCGGCTGAATAAAGTAACAATAAAGAATAAGTATCCGTTACCGAGGATTGATGATCTTTTAGATCAACTCAAAGGAGCCGCAGTGTTTTCAAAGATTGATCTCAGATCAGGATACCACCAGATTCGTATCAAATCGTCAGATGTGTCCAAGACGGCGTTCAGAACACGTTACAGACATTATGAATTTTTGGTGATGCCTTTTGGAGTGACTAATGCTCCATCGGTATTTATGGACTACATGAATAGAATTTTCCAGCCTTACCTGGATCAGTTTGTTGTAATTTTTATTGATGATATCTTGATCTATTCAAAGGACTCACAGGAGCATGCCTAGCATTTGAAAATTGTTTTGGACATTCTCAGAGAAAATCAGTTATATGCAAAATTCAGCAAATGTGAATTTTGGTTATCGGAAATCCAGTTTTTGGGGCATGTTATTTCTAAAGGAGGAGTGTCAGTTGACTCGTCAAAAGTTGAGGCTGTCCTTAATTGGGCCAGACCAACGAATGTAACAGAGGTTCGGAGTTTCCTGGGTTTAGCAGGTTACTACCGAAGATTTATTATGAGATTTTCACAGATTGCGTTGCCTCTGACACGCCTCACAAGAAAAGATGTGCCTTTCGTCTGGGACGAACATTGTGAGAAAAGTTTCCGACTTTGAGGAAGAAATTATCCAAGGCTCCAGTGCTAGCAATACCGGATCCCGAAAAGAAATATGTTGTATATTGTGATGCGTCCTCTAAAGGACTGGGCAGTGTGCTTATGCAAGAAGGTAATGTAATAGCTTATGCTTCTCGGCAGCTTAAATCTCATGAGGAGAATTACCCTACTCATGACCTGGAATTGGCAGCTATAGTTTTTGCTCTGAAAGTTCGGAGGCACCATTTATATGGAGCACAATTCGACTTGTTCAGTGACCACAAAAGTTTAAAGTATTTGTTCGATCAACGGGAACTGAACATGAGACAGAGGAGATGGATGGAATACCTAAAGGATTTTGATTTTGAGTTAAAGTATCACCCGGGAAAGGCGAATGTAGTTGCTGGCGCCTTGAGCAGAAAATATTTGATTAGAGCAGAAGTGCTGATGCACACTTGTGGGTTGTATGAAAAATTTAGAGATCTTAATCTCAGCGTTACGGGGATGGGTGATGGCATTTTGTTGCAAAGATTAGAGGTTACTTGTGATTTGCGATCCCGAATCGCACAAGCTCAAGAATCAGATGTGGATCTTCAAAGGAAGATTGGACAGTCAGAGTTTTCAAAGGCATCTGATGGTACTCTGCTGTTTGAAGGTAGAGTTTATGTTCCTAATGATACTAATTTAAAAAGGTTGATTTTGGAAGAGGCACACAAGAGTAGTTTCAGTATTCACCCAGGTACTACTAAAATGTACCAAGATTTAAAGAAAGATTATTGGTGGCCGGGGATGAAGACCGATATTGCGGAATTCGTTTCACGATGTATTGTGTGTCAACAAGTGAAGATTGAACATCAGAGACCTGCAGGGATGCTTGTACCATTGGAAATCCCTCAGTGGAAATGGGAAGAGATCTCTATGGATTTTGTAACAGGGTTACCTCGGACTCAACGGGGACATGATTCGATTTGGGTAATTGTCGACCGGTTAACTAAGTCTGCTCACTTTTTACCGGTTAGGACTACATACAGGGCTGCTCAGTATGCAGAATTGTTCATAGCGGAGATTGTGAAATTACATGGTGTTCCAACCAGCATTGTGTCAGATAGGGATCCTATCTTTACTTCTCATTTTTGGAAAGCTTTTCAAAAGGCTTTGGGAACAAGGTTAAAGTTGAGTACGTCCCATCATCCTCAAACAGATGGACAATCTGAGAGAACCATTCAGACGTTAGAGGATATGCTACGTGCATGCATTTTAGAGGATGGAGGAAGTTGGAATAATCATCTGCCTTTGATCGAATTTTCTTATAATAACAGTTACCATTCTAGTATCGGAATGGCACCGTATGAGGCACTGTATGGCAGAAGGTGTAGAGCACCGCTTTGTTGGTCAGAGGTTGGAGATAAAAGTATTCTGGGACCTGAGATTATTCAGGAGACCACTTTAAAGATTAAATCCATTCAGGACAAGATCAGAACTGCTCAGAGTCGACAGAAGAGTTATGCAGACAAGAGGCGAAGACCTCTAGAATTCGAAGTGGGAGATCATGTTTTCTTGAAAGTCACCCCTAAGCTGGGATTACGAGGTGTTTTCAGAACAAAGAAATTTAGTCCAAGATTTATTGGGCCATTTCAGATACTTAAACGTGTCGGACCAGCAGCTTATCAATTGGCTCTGCCACCGGCGATGTCAGGATTACATGATGTTTTCCATGTTTCACAGTTAAGGAAGTTCATTCCTGATCCTTATCAACCAGTAGAGTTGGAAACTATCGACTTGAGATCGGATTTGACTTTTCGGCCCGAACCGGAACGGATTATTGAACGTGAAGTCAAGGCATTAAGGAACAAAGAGATTCCAATTGTTAAAGTTATATGGAAAGGTTCTCCCTACGGTGAAGCTACATGGGAATTGGAATCAGAGATGCAGGAGAGTTATCCACATCTTTTTACAGGTAATTTCTAAATTTCGAGGACGAAATTTCTTTAAGGGGGGTAGAGTGTAATAACCCACTTATGCGAGGCATTTAACAGTGTTATAGGAATTAAACGTTTTTGGAGTGGCAAAGTTGTAATTTTGGGGCTAAGGACTAAAATGGATAAATATGAGAAAAAACTCATATTTATCACATTATTTCTTCTCTCAAAAATCTGAAATCCCTCCTCCTTCTCTCTAGATTTTCGTCCCTCTCTACCCATCACTCTTAATACATCAATTTCATCCTTAAACCTTGGGATTCAAGCAATCAAAGTCTTGGAAGAACTTGGAACAAGAAAAACTAAGGAAAAACCAAGAAAAAGAGGATTTCACTAGTTGGAGTTTTAGATTGGAGCTTAGCCAGCTAGCTACCAGTTATAGGTGAACTCATCTTGGGTTTTAGAACCCTCCTAGTGTGAGTTTTGTGTGTTATCATCATAGGAAAAGTTATAGAAAGTTTAGAGTTTTTGCCCTAAATTCCTTGCTAGCCATAATCCTTGCTTGTAAATGTTTTTAACTGTTGTTTTATGATGGAAAATCATTTTTAACATGTTTAGGAAGCTTGGGTATCCTTGAATGGGCAAAAATGGTGGAAAATCACATTTTTACACATGACTGTGCTGTCACGGTCGCTGTAGCGACGGGCTGTCGCTTGTAGCGACCAGGTTCTGTCTACCCGCGCTTGTAGCGACCAGACTGGCGCTTGTAGCGACCAGTGGCGCTTGTAGCGACCAACTGGGCGCTTGTAGCGACCAAGTTCTGTCTACCCGCGCTTGTAGCGACCAGCAGTGCGCTTGTAGCGACCAAGCCAGGACAGCACCACCTAGTTGAGCTGTTCTGGGGGTCCTGGTGCGCGCGGGCATGGCTTTTTGCAACAGAATACTTATAATATATTTTGGAAACTTAACCCACCATTTTAACTCATTCTAAAAGCTCCCAAGGGTTATAAAAGTATAGGAGTAAGGATTATGCAAGGCTTGGAAATGTAGGATTTGAGGTTTATCGAATAGGTAAATTCTTATAGCGGCATATGACAACGATATGCCGAATTCCTTGATAGGAAAATAAGAGTTATAGCATGAGAATCAGGTTGATAGTTGTATCCACTTTAGGATACAAAGTCATAGGAATGGTTTAACAATTATAGTTTCATTTAAGTTCATAGTGTTGGTTCTCCAACAATTATAGATGACTTATGAGAACGATAAGCCAGGATTTAAAGGTTACAGGTTATAGGTTACAGGGTGGTTATAGGATTAAAGTGACAATTAGATGCTTATATGTTATAGTTAAAGAATTAAAGATTAAAGATATTGGCGTGCTTGCACGTTTTACAGTTACAGGGCGTGTTCATCAGACTCCGGGATTCGCCGGATGGGACTTCTCCGAGAGGGTTGTCCACACGTTTTATAGGGAGTCCGGTGTTAGCCTGATATGATAGGAATTTCACCGGTTTATAGGGAGACGTATCTCGGGGTTGCTCCACCCGGGCTGCCCTCCGTAAAATGAACTCAGATTAATTGTTTGTTCAACGCTAACAGCTAACATAAAACACATTATTGCTTTATGTTTTACAGTTATAGTTAAAGTTATAGTTACAAGCAGGTTATAGTCAAAGTTATAGGCAGATTTATAAAACTTGGCGATTCTAGATTTCCCCTAAATTGCCAAGGTAGGCATGGTGACCCTAGGTTCCCTGTGGTTGCCAACAGTAGGTTGGGTAGAGCTCACTGAGACATTATGTCTCATCCCATTCCTTCTGGTGCAGGTTCACAGGCAGGTTCGCAGACAGCACGCAATAAGGGTAAGGAGAAGGCTACGGACTGATCGTGCTGAATGTTATGTGTTTATAGGTTGACTGGTTTATATGTTGATGTATAATGATTTACATGTATTAAGAAGTTTTGTATAAACTTGGGTTGTAATATTACAATGTGATGTAATATTTTGAATGAACTTTTTATATTGTAAATTAATGTATCCAGTACGAAATTTTAATACTCGTATAAGATCCTAGGCAATCTTATTATGGGTGTTACACCAAGTCAAGTCATTGCTTGCTTTTATGACCAGACAAAGCTGAAAAAAAAAAAAAATCTTAGCCAATGTAAATACTTGGACCCTCTTTTTTGTCTACCATGATAAGGGCCCAATTATGTTAATTAGAAAAGGTAGACAATTGCCTAACTTGTGTTCTTTTGGAGTCCTGGTTTTAAGGCAGACAAATTTTAAACCCCTTAGTTTAGTTCAGTTTTGTATACTATTGATGCTCTATAAGCAGAAGCTATAGGCAGCAGCTATAAACAATTAGAATCTATAAGCCTTAAGCAAAAACAATCAAAAATTATTTCAACCAAAAGCCATAAGCCATAAGCCATAAACATGAAAACATAATAATAATCATAACAATTGAAAATTATTTTCAGCAAAAGCCATATAAGCCATAAGCTATATGCAAAAATGTGTAAGCATAAGTTTAAGCAAAACACAAAAGCCATAAGCCATAATCAGAAGCTTATAGATTATTGTAATAAGCACATGTGACACTTATTGTAATAACTTATGAAAATAGCTAATGACATGTACATAAGCTGTTTTCAGCTTATTTCCACAAGTTCTACATTATTGTAATAACTTATGAAAACAACTAATAACATGTACATAAGTTGTTTTCAGCTTATTTCCACAAGTTCTACATAATAGCTTATAGATTATACAAAAATACTTTGAATTCGTTTTGGCTTGTGCTACCACACATAAGCTGTTTTCAGTACCACACATCAATTTTAAAATCAGTACTTATTCATAGTTAATTATAGCACACCACTTCAAAATCAAAATTGTAACTTCAATTTTATGGAACAACACATAATCTGCTGACATACTTGTGCAGACTGACTCACATTGATTATGATGCACTCGCATGAACACAGACACGACACTGATATGTAAGCACCGAAATATAAAAGTAGTTTAACCAGTAACCACATGTATTGGTGTCTCATCTTCAATCTGAACTATAGTACTGCCTAGGTTAAGTCTCAATCCCACCAGCCCATATGTATAAAGCATAACAAATGAATATGCAATGTGATGATGGTCTGATTAAAAAGGATAATACACCATTCTAAGATATGTTATATGCTAAATAATGGAAAAAAACTGACCATAGTTCAATGTGTAACATAGAAGAAAAGTATAAAAGATTCATAATAACTTAGAGTATTCTAACTTCAATCTTCTCATATAAATTAAAGTGAAATTCTTCATCTTAAATTTTTCAGAAGTTTGCTCATTTAGCTTCCCTATAAAGACATAAAAGCTTATAAGAACTTTTTCTTGAGTTAAAAGTTAAAAGTTGTTTCAATTATAAAAAGCCTGCAAGTTAGAATTTATTGTAAACCAGGCCAATGAGTGCATTTGGGATAGTTCATTTGAACTTATCTTACAACATAAGCAATTGAAATCATGTTTGGAAAATCGTATGAAAATACCTGATGACATGTCTATAAGTTTATTTTAAAAAGCACTCCATGACAACTTAGGAAAATAATTTGCTGCTTATAAGAAAACAGTTTAACTATATTTCATCTTTGATTATAAAAAAAGTTTATGCATAAGCATTCATATCATAAGTTCTTATTCAAACACTTCAGTAAACTGTATAACCAAATAGACCCTATCTATATATCTATTGAAAATATTACTCCCCACTTACTGTCCTTGTGAGAATAGCTTATTGCTTTCTTATTTTTATGAAAATAGCTTATCAATTATCATTTAATAATTCCTTTGTTATTTTTATGAAAATAGCTTATTGCTTATGCTATAAGCTACAAAATAGGGTTGCTTATCATAAAAAAATTTCACCAAAATCAACTCAAATGTAGGACATAACTTCCAGAGTCACGCGCTCAAAATCAGCTTATAGATCATACACAAATGACATGTACATAAGCTGTTTTTAGCTTATTGTAATAACTTATGAAAACAGCTATTGACATGTACATAAGCTGTTTTCAGCTTATTTCCACAAATTCTACATAATAACTTATAGATTATACGAAATTATTTTGAATTTGTTTTTGTTGTGTTATGAAAATAGCTTATTGTTTATGCTATAAGTTGCAAATAGGTTGCTTATCATCCAAAAATTTCACCAAAATCAACTCAAATGTGGGACATAACTTCCCATGAGTCACACGCCCAAAAGCAGCTTATAGTGTTTAAAACAAAAACGAAAACAACAAAGCATCAATGACAAAATCAACAACAACAACAACAACAACAACAACAACAACAACAAAAACATACAACAAAGCATCAAAACAGCGATTAAAAAAACGAAAAGAAGATAATGAAGATGAAATCTAACCAGAAAGAAGAGAAGGTGAAAGTTTTCCCCTGAGTCACAGTACCGAACTGAAGAGAAAGTGTTCGAAACCACCACCGAAGCGTTTTCACCACCACGTATAGTACCGAAATGAAGAAGAGAAGCTGAAATGAAGAGAGATCTAGCCCAGATCGTGAGGGAGAAGGTTTTCTCCGAGGAAGATGCGAAGGTTTTCAGTTTTGAGATAAGGAAGGATGGAGGTCGTGGGTTTTGTGTGCGAAAAAAAAAACAACATCCGCCTTTTTTTTTATTAAGCCCAAACAATATCGTTTCCTGAAAAGCGCTATCTATACCCCCTTTCAACAATAGCGTTTTCTAAAAAGCGCTATCTTTGAGAAGTGAAATAATAGTATTTTTAGAAAAGCGTTATCCAATCCAACTTTTTACCAGTTTTTCTTAGCGCTCGAGGAAAAGCGCTATAACATGTCTATAGTTTGTGTTTTTAATAACTTTTATCCAGAAGCGCTATTATAATTGCGCTATTATAAGCCAAAATTGTAGTAGTGAATTCTTCCTTCCCTAATAGACTCTCAAAAATCGAATTACCCAAGTTTTAGTTGAACACAAATACAAATAAAAAATGTTTTGACATTTTTTTTCTTTCTTGATCGAGAAAGAAAAACATCAAAAGCAGTAGAAGGCCTGAACCACATACAAAAAGAAATACATAAAACAGTCTGTGAAAGGGTAACTCTAAACTATCCCTATAGAGCAAAGGTATTACAAAGGGAGGAGGCTCATTCCACCGTTGAGAAGTACATAATAGGCTAAGCTTTGACCATTCTTTCTCGCGACACCAATGATACAAATCCGCAAGTGTACGGTTCTATCAAGTGGTAAAAATAATGATCTACAGGGAGTTGAAGTAAGTATCAATCTAGTTTTTAATTTTGATTAGCTGAAAAGTGTCATGGGATTGTTGTTTTCATCATAATTGATGGTCGGATTTAGGCTACCAAATCGTTTACCAAGTAATAAAGAGTAAGAAGAGTATCGTATCCACACGGATTGTCGTTCCAACTAGGCAATTCGTGTTACTTATTTAAGAACAATAAAATAAATAAAAGATAAGGGTTTAGAGTTTTGCAATTTAATTTGTTTGCAATAGAGAAAAGTTTACTTGTTTTGATTGCAGAATGTTAGCGGCGGTTAGGATTCTACGAATTCCCTCTATTTATTTGTTGGAATTACGTAACAGTCAAGTCATATTCAGCTTTTAATGTTTTCTATCTTAGTGATGAATTCATGGGGTTTTACTACCAATCAGTTGTCGAGTTGCACTTCCTGATCACACGGTAGGTAAGTGTGGGGTCTTACTCTCTCAGAGATATGGGTTCATTTCCCTCCAACTGTCAGTTGCAACCATTACACCAGAGTTCCTACGGGTTTCAGTGTTTAGGATTGTCAGTCCTATAGAGAGATACACTTACGCTCAAAGGTTTACGTGTATGTTCTTACTTTCTTAGAGGTATTTGAAACAATGACGGATAACATGTTTCCTAAATTCAAAGTATCCTAAAGGCTCTCTCGCCTATTGAATCTTAGAAACACATAGTTAACTCTCCCTCTCGGTAGTTCTACAAATGGGCAGCCCTATTAGCGTCTACCTTACCAAGGTTCGAGGAGAATGAAGTTATTGTGATGATTTAAGTCATGGAGTCACATGTTTCCCTAATTACTAACTAGTTACTTCCTGATTTGGGCCGGTATGAACCAATATTAGGTATGTCACCTCCCTAAGTACTGTTATCTCAGGGTTTCTTGTTTTCCTAATTACTAATTAGTTACTTCCTAATTAAGACATGTATGCACCTATATTAGGTATGTCACCTCCCTAAGTGCCTATATACCAGGGTTATGCTTCAGATGAGATAAATCTTACGCACGACAGTAAAATTAAATAGAATTTGATAAATAACTGAATAAATAATTTAAATTAAATAAAATATCCAACAAACAGAATAGAGGCTCATCTTAGAACCCTAGCCTAAAAAGATTTAGTTACACATGGTAACTAAAGACAAATTACAAAAGAAATAAACATACCCTAGAGACTCGGAGTGAGGAGAGAGAACTCCTCCCTCGAAGCTCCTGGTGTTTGCCTTCCTCTTAAACCGCTTCATTCTGAATGTGAAATTGTTAATGAAAGACTTGTTATTTGCAGGGAGAGATTCTACCTGAAGTTGGGCTCAAAAACCAGATTTTTTTTCCACTTAAAAGTTGCAAAAATCAGTTATGTCCCTTTTTTACTCATGCTCGGGGCGCACAACACATGTCGAGGCGCATGTGAGATGAGCCTTTCATGCTCCAGGCACCTAAGCCATGCACCATGTGCATGACCATGCTTGGGGCGCATGGAATCATGCTCGGGGCACCTGTGAGTGTTGTCTCGTGCAGAAATGCATGTTTCTTCGTCCTTTTGGGTGTTTGCTTCCATATAAGATGTCATGGGACCTGGGAACAGAATTCCTCCCTCTGTAATGTCTTCTGAGGCCTCTTGAATCTTCATTCTTGATCTTCCCAAAGTCTTCACAAGTCTTCATATGTCTTGCTTTGACGATTTGCATGATTGCTTCGTGAATCACATCAAAACACCATATAATTACTATTAGGGGTGGCAATTGGATCCATCAAATCCATATCCATCCAATCCATCCACTATAAAATCCATCCGATCCATCTGTCAAACAATTTTTTTTTAATGGATTGGACTCAATCCATCCATTAAAAAATATGGATGTATCCAATCCATCCAATTTATTTTAAAGATCCAATGGATCATTTTTTTTATTGTTTATTTTTAATCCAATGGATCATTTTTATTAAAAAATTGTTCAGAATTTTTTTTAAAAAAAAATTATGTTAATTATTTTAAGAATAAAAAAAATAAGTTAACAAAAATAATTTAAAAATATATGGATCGGATGGATAATCCATCCATTAAAATCTAGTAATGGATGGATTGGATGGACTTTATTCTTAATGGATGGATTGGATGGTTTTTTTTAACAAAATAAAATAGTGGATTGTAATGGACTAATGGACTTTTTTTATCCATCCATTAGGACCCAAAATCCATATCCATCCAATCCATCCATTTTGCCACCCCTAATTGCTATGTTTCGGGAAGAATAGAATTGCATGACTCAAATATAGAAAACATTACAAATGTCCCGAAATCATAAGCAATTGTTCTAATACTTCTCTATTCTGGATGAAAACCTACTGAAAATGACTGAAAAATATGCTAAGAATAACGTAAGATAACATGTCATCAATAATGTTAAATCATAAACATTCCCTTTCTACTTCTCTATTTTGTGTTAAATTCAATTCTAAGGACAAGGTGTTCTTTGGTATTTTATGTTTCCTTTCAAAATACATAAATGTATCTCAATAATAATCAAGCTTATTCTCATGGTTGATTATCATTGAGACCCTTTAAGTGCAACCTTATTATCCCAAGGCTCACAAAACTATTCTCATGTTTTGTTTATCTTGTCTAATCTCATTTGATCCAATATCAAACTTCACTTTTCGATCCTTCATTTGATATTTGAGCTATGATAAATAACAACATCAAACTTCACATTTTGATCCTTCGTTTGATATTTGTTATTGAGCTTAAAAATGATGAGATTAGAATAGAAAAAGAATTTAAAAAAAAAAAATAGATTCTAGACGTGGGTTGAATATGATTCAATCATTACATTAGTCCAAGACTAGAAAGTCTACTCACTCATGATCATAGTAGACAAGTGATTAAATATAAAGACATGGAATATAAAGGCATGAAAATAAATAACTAGAAATGTAAAGTGCAGAGAAAATAAAGACAAAAATGTAAAGAACAAGAAAAATAAAATTGCAGAAAAATAAAGGACAAGAAACTTAAATAAATTATAAGAACTTTGATTTCCACTTTGTAGCAAGTTTACAAGTGTTTCAACATCGTTTATAAGTCTGATAAGAGGTCCATTTATAGTCTAAAATCATACACAAGTCATTAAATTCGATTTACAAGCCTTAAACTAGAGAATTGCAAAAGTTTGTAATAGCCATTTTCTGATAGCACAAAAACGCAAGGTCATGCATGTGAAACGCACGGTCGTGCACTTTCCAGACCTTCCAGATTCCAAGTTATAAAACTCATAGTCGTGCTTGTGATACGCACGGACCGTGCTTATTTCTCTGCCAGTTTTCAATCCTTTACTGCCCAAAATTACGGTCAAGCTTATTGAAACGCACGGTCGTGCTCTTTTTTCAGCATTTTAAAATTCTTCTTTTTCTTCATTATTTGGCCCTGAAAATGAAAACCAAAGTTTTGTAGTAAAAGAGCTCTAAACTAAGACTAAAAATAACTAAATTTTACTGAATAAAAATGCTAAAAACACGATAAATTAAGACTTATCAATCAACAATTGTATTACCTTCCCTAAGAATGTGAGTACATGTGCAAGATAGGTTTTTAACTAAAGCAATACAATTGTTCAATCTAGTTCTCAAACTCCAAGAGATAGCAGATCGCAAATTAAAATCTTTGACAACCATCAAGGAATCACTTAATCCAAATTTGCATCCAGTTAGGCTCCATTGCCTTCTCTATAGCAAGCATTGCAGCACAAAGCTCAACCATGTGTTTACGCTGAATTTTGGTAAACAATCGCTGGTTACAAATAATGTTGCTTGCGAGATCAATCAATACAAACCTAAGGACATACGTGTGTTAAACTTTCTCATAAATGTTTGAATATTCATGGTGTTCTTGAAATTATTTAGTAAAAGATGAAGATGATTGTCAAATTCAAAAATGTTGAATCTGTCGAAAACAACTTATGAGTGTAACTTGAATGTAAATGTGCAGAAAACTAAATACAGTGCAAGAAAAACATAAGAAGTAAACTTAAATTGTATTGAATTAAGTAAAAGATGTTCACAAGGATCATACATTGGCTTGTTACTCATTTCTTGCTTTGACATGGATATTCTGAGGTTTAAGTTTCTGTATGTAATTTTGTGACCTTGTTTCCCTCATGAAAAACTCTTATTTATACTAAGAAAACTAATTGTATAACCCTATCCAAACTAACTGCCACTAACTTCTTCCAACGGGAGAATCTTCTAATCTTGAATTTGAATCTTCTTCCTTCGACAACAGTTATTCGACATTTTCCAAAATCAACCCAACTCATATTTGTCGAATGCTTTTGTCTACCAATCCTCCTTTTTGCTAAGTCTTTAACTTTAACGAAATATTTCTTAATGAACAGAAACTCGACAGCCTCTTCAATGTCGAAAACAACATCTTTTCCTGGGAATGATAAGTCAAACTATTGACTGTATTTAATTGAGCCTGTCGAAAATACAGGCTAACACCATGTAAGAGGTAGCATGACCTATTATGAACAACACCTCCAAGAAAGTGAGAATCTCAGTTCCTGAAAACGACTCTAATAGAGTCACAGGAAGGAGATCCAAAAGTTGATCCATCAATATTGATTTTAAGCCAGCCAGCCTGAGGAGAAGCCAAAACAACTTATGTGGAAGTCACGACTCTTGCAGCTCTAAGAGGGAAATGAAAAAGCTGGGAAATTTTGAAATCAGTAATTAAGAAGTTACTTGCACCAAAAGTTAGAGGATGGATAAATTTAACTCAAGGGGAGTTTATAAATCTCACTCTAAGTTAAACCTCTATCTTTTTGAGAAATTGTTCATCAATATAATAAAGTATAAATAAATTGCTGGTGTTTGTCATCATTAAAAAAAGGGAGATTGTTAGACCAAAATTGGTTAATAGAACAAATCCCTTAAAGTTTTGATGATAACAAAGCAAAGTAAGAAGCATGTTTTAGAACAATTGGGATTCTCTAATGTATATTTAAGTGTACGGGAAATTCTAAGTACAAGTAAAGTACTACCTCTGCACCAAGTCAAAGCTTTGGAAGAGAAGTCAAAGCTCTGAACTATCGGTCGAAGCTCTAGACTTGTGCTGCTATCTACGCTAAGTTTTTGGAAGCCTTGGACCTTGATGAGCATTGTGTCATAGATAAAGACAAAGCTCTGCACCAAGATTAAGGTCAACTGTGGAAGTCAATGCTAATGTACAATCCTATGGAGTGAGATCCTTTGTACCAAGCATCTGACTCTAGTATATTATAATCGATGTATGCAACAACTCATATCTCAAAGAACGAAAGTTTATTCAGACTTATGCAATTAAATAAAACTCCTTTAAGATCATCATTGATGGAATTGAATGACTGAAGCGTTGACCTCCAACTCTCCTTGATATCTCAAGATTCATTCAGGCATTCAAAGACAAGGATTTCTTCAGCAACGATCATCTACTTCATCTCTATATAAAGGACCAAGTTTGGTTGCTGAATGTTATACGACACAACACTACACTCAAGCATACATATAAAGTCTAACTTATTCATATATACTATTGTAATTATATACGTACTCATATATAACATATACCTTGTATTTAAGTGTACTGAGCTTCAGATCTGTTTACTACTCCTAGAGTTTGTGTAAACACTATCTTTTGTAAACAATTGTTGTATATCTCTGGATTGATATTAGGAAGACCTCTAGGTTGACACAAGGAAATCTAGGGCAATGTTGTCTAAGTACTGTTGTTGTAATCAAGATTTGATTATAGTGGAAAAATCTCTTGGAAGTGCAAGGGGAGTGGAAGTAAACCCGAATTGAGGGGTGAATAAGGATAAATTCTTCTTGTTGTCTCTATCTCTTATTTCATTACTTTCCACTGTTATTTGTATTTTTCGAAAGAGTTGCTAAATCAAAAAACACAATTCAGACAATCCCCCCACCCTCGTGTTTTCACACCTTAAGTTAGATCAAGACCCAAGTTAGAAACATATTATTCTCTTTACTTCGATATAGTTTGTTATCATTAAAACATTAACTTAAGGAGAACTTTGTGATTTTCCTCAACATAGAACTCCCAAGTGATTCCCGCTGATCCCACAATATTGTGGAGTACTTCGAAATTTGAACAACCCTGACTAAACACTTGAAAATATCTTTCTAGTGAGAGTATGAAGCATAGAATTCAACCGATGAGGTGTTTATTCAACTGAGACGCTAAGTATGTACACATAATTTACTATCTTGATTTAGAAATATCACTACTAAAAAAACAAAAATCAGTGAGGGAAATTTAGTGAGGGAAAACATGAAATCCCTCTCTAATTCCGTCACTAAATTTTGTGACCAAGAAATTTGTGAGGGATTTTATTTTTTCCGTCACTAATTTTTGTCACTAATTTTGATTTTCCTAGTAGTGTATGGTATGACATGCATATGAAGTAGAGGTGGATGAGCATTGCATTATTATGCATGATTTGCTCATATGATTGGAATTTTTTACGTTTGATTATGTGTGTGGTTTATGTATTTTTTTAGAGTAAACCACAAATTTGGTATTTGTCTTTGTAAGTCACTGTCAAATTAGTCTCTGACTCCATTAATATTTCAAAACGGTCCCTATCTTTGTCAAAAGTTTCTCAATTAGATCTTTGTCTATATGTTTTTGTCACATAACGAAGGACTTAATTGAGAAACTTTTGACAAAGACATGGACTATTTTGAAATATTGTCAAAAGTTTCTCAATTAGATCATTTTTCTTTGTTTTTGTCACATGACGAGAGACTTAATTGAGAAACTTTTGACAAAGACGGAGACTTACAAAGACAGAGACTAATTTGATAGTTTACTCGTATTTTCTACTCACTTCTTAGTGTTGGGATAAGAAATTTTGTTACAAGGGATTTACCAATATATTAACAATCAAGTTTAACATGTCCTTGCCGTTACTTTAAAATATATATATATATATATATATATATATATATATATATATATATATATATATATATATATATATATATATATATTTTAAAGTGATATACATGCGTAACACCATTCTCTTTAGTCTTTGTGAAATTATTTTAGATTTTTAGATGTTACCTTATAGATGTTGGTTTATCTAATTGATGATTGGTTAGGAACTAGTTACTGTATTGCCAAACGGTGAAGGTTAAGATACACAAGGGAATGTTTTTGGGTACCATACAAAAAGTTTTTGTAACCATTAGATTAAAAGGAACATTGATCCTTATTATAGTCTCTCTACACTATATCTTTTTCACTTGTCTTCAACCTCTTCACACCAAATTTTTTATAAGAGTGACTTAGAAGTTGAATTTTTTCATGATTTTTTGCAGGCATGTTTAGGACATAAAAACAACATCACCCACAAAAAACGAGAATTTTCCGACAAGGGACGGATTAAATATGAATTTTTTACACACCAAAAACTCAAGAACGCGAAACAACAAAACATGCACCTAGAAAATGAATTTTGAGCTGGTTTTTTGCAGATCCTCTATATGTATTTTTATAGAGGTGTCTGCAAAAAACCAGCTCAAAATTCGTTTTCTAGGTGCATGTTTTGTTGTTTCGCGTTCTTGAGTTTTTGGCGCGTAAAAAATTCAGATTTAATCCGTCCCTTGTCGGAAAATTCTCGTTTTTTGTGGGCGATGTTGTTTTTATGTCCTAAACATGCCTGCAAAAAATCGTGAAAAAATTCAACTTGTAAGTCACTCTTATAATACGAAATATGAATTTTTTACGCGCCCAAAACTCAAGAACGCGAAACAACAAAACATGCACCTAGAAAACGAATTTTGAGCTGTTTTTTTGCAGACACCTCTATAAAAATACATATAGAGGATCTGCAAAAAACCAGCTCAAAATTCGTTTTCTAGGTGCATGTTTTGTTGTTTCGCGTTCTTGAGTTTTTGGCGCGTAAAAAATTCATATTTAATCCGTCCCTTGTCGGAAAATTCTCGTTTTTTGTGGGCGATGTTGTTTTTATGTCCTAAACATGCCTGAAAAAAATCGTGAAAAAATTCAACTTCTAAGTCACTCTTATAATACGAGCGCGCGCGCACGCGGATGCGCGCGAGCGAGAAAATCCGACCAATTGTTTCCAGATCAAGAAAAGAAAAAGTTCCAGATCTAAACAAAAATATAAGAGTGTAAAAGAGAAAAGAAAAAAAATATGATGTAGGCAGTCTATGATAAAAATCGTGTATTTCAGATCTAAACAAAAATATAAGAGTGTAAAAGAGAAAGGAAAAAAATTTGGTGTGAAGAGGATGAAGACAAGTGAAAAAGATATAGTGTAGAGAGACTATAATAAGGATCAATGTTCCTTTTAATCTAATGGTTACAAAAACTTTTTGTATGGTACCCAAAAACATTCCCTTGTGTATCCTAACCTTCACCTTGCCAAACATGGGATTAGAAACTAGTTACTGTATTGCGAAACAAAAACTGAAATTCAGTCAGCCAAACAGCTAAAGTTTGTATTTGAATGGGTAGCAAAACATGGTAGGTCCCCAACTATATATTGCATTATGAATTCGGTGCCGTGATTATAAAACACAACCGGTGAACTTTGCTGACAAACGGTATGGTCGGCAACCTTCCAAATAAATCATGTGCATGCATAAGTTTTAGATATACTATTAATTAATTTATTTGATCTAAATTGCGATCAATTTTTAAAAATATTTTTCATTATTTTAATCGAAATTTATTTTATATTCGTAAAATTTATTTGATATATAGAGAGACATGTTTTAGTAGAATTTATTATTGTGTATCTAAGGTGAGCTAGCTTCAACTCCATTGTTAACAACTTCAAGCACTTCTTGAAACCCAAAGATCACATTCATTTGATTTACACATCTATCCCAGTTTTTCCCATCAAGAACTGGTAGATGTGCAGAGATATTACCATTAACATTCATAGTTAATTAACTCTTCTTCCTGGATCGTTTTTGATCGAGCTCTAGATACCAATTTGTTGGTGAACAAACCAAACTTTGGTTGTGTAATTGAAGGAGAAAGATGATAGATTGATTAAGAGAGAAAAAGATTAAAAGCAATAGAATGAGGCATAGGCTTTATTCATGTGAATCAAGTATATATACACACTGTTTTCTATATTACTTGCGCTACAAACAAAACCTTAAGCCATAACTAACTAGCTAGAAACTAAGAGAAGTAGTTACAAGTTGTTAGTAGTAACTAAGTAACATAGGATAAAACAAACATAGTTTAGAATTATATTTCAACACTCTCATACCACTCACCTAATCTCTTTTCTATAAACGAAAATTATACTTTTACATTTTATCCTTTAAGCTTAATTCTGTACTTCGTTTCTATGAAATCGTTGAACTTGCCCTTTGACTTTTAAGAAAAAATTGCGTCTAATCACCTACTTTTACATTTTATCCTTTGGCTTTTACTGTTACTTTGTTTATTTTGGTTTTGTTGTTACTTTTAATAAATGCAATTTTCCTAAAAGAAAGAGACTTGTGACTTCCACTAGTTTAGACCATTTACAATGGTCATCACCATTCAACACCCTTCAACACACACTTTTTTAATTCCCAACACTCCACATCATTTTCTCTCTCTTCCACATAATAATTCAACACACCATTCAACAAATACCCTCTCCAATGGTTTTTCATTCAACACTCTACCCCACCACTCACTCTACCCCACCACTTTTTTATTTCATATTCTTATTTAATTATATTTTGTTTTTATAATTACATAAAATTACAATTATTAATTATAATTAAATTAAAATAATAAAAACTTAACAATTTATTTTTTAGTGTTTTTGTAAAAACAAAATTTATTTAAATAATTTATTTTTATTTTCTTAAATTAAAATGCAATACAATACATTAAACACGCGACACACAAATAACTTAAAATGCAAGACAACAAATTAAGCACACGACACAAGTAACTTAATTAGTACGATACAAATCATCTTTAATCATGAAACATTCCAAACTTTTCCCATATGTGCTTCACTAGATCTGCTTGCAATTCGCGATGAACATTTGGATCACGCAATTCGGATCTAGCACGCACATGATTTGCAAAAGCGGGTAACACCTCGGTCGAGTATGGTTGCGGTGTACTAGATCCACTTGCCTCAGATTGCTCAAAATCGGTCCAACGTTGAGCATATGTATCTTGTTCATCCTCAACAATCATATTATGTAATATGATGCATGACCTCATGATGATACCCAAATCGGCTATGTCCCACAAGCGAGCTGGTTCACGGATGATTTTAAATCGAGCTTGAAGCACTCCAAATGCACGTTCGATGTCCTTCCGACATCCCTCCTGAACTTTTGCAAATAACTTATCGGGTTCACTTTGAGGAAGTCTAATCGATTTGGCGAAAGTTGGATAAGAAGGGTAGATACCATCAGCTAGATAGTATGCCATGTTATAGGGACGTTGATTCACAAAAAAAATTCACACTTGGAGCCTTTCCTTGTTCCACATCATCAAACACTGGTGACCGGTCTAGAACGTTTATATCGTTCAACATTCCCGGACATCCAAAAAAGGCATGCCAAATCCATAGATCATGAGATGCAACTGCTTCAAGAATAACTGTGGTGGTTCCCTTATCCCCCCTAGCAAATTGACCTTCCCATGCTTTAGGACAATTTTTCCACTCCCAGTGCATGCAATCAATACTCCCGATCATCCCTGGGAACCCCCGCATTTCACTTACATGTAGTATTCTTTACAGATCATCTTGGGTTGGTGCTCTCAGGTACTCTTGCTCATACAATCGTATGATTCCTTTACAGAATCTACGTAAGCACTCCAATGATGTAGTACCTCCTATTTTGATGTATTCATCGACCGCATCTGCTGCCACACCATATGCTAGCATTCGCATTGCTGTGGTACATTTTGCTAAGGGTGATATACCTTCTTTATTGGTTGCATCAACTCGTTGGGTGAAGTAGTTATCACTACTTGAAAGGTCCCCAACGATTCGAAGGAAAACATGTTTTTGCATCCGGTACCGACGACAAAACATTGCATCGTCATATGTAGGCTCATTGGCAAAGTAGTCGTCAATTAGTCTTTGGTTTGCCGCTGCATGATCTCTATTGAGATATTTTTTACTACGAGGTGCACTATCTTCCAATATTTTGTTTCGACGCTCTCTGAATCGGCTGGCGATATAAGTTTCTTCCATTTCACATTTTTGTTTGTAGGCTGCAATATCAAAAGGATATTCTGATGGATCCATTAATAGTTTTTTGTGATATTTTGAAGTAGATTGAATGAGATTTGGGATATTGGTGATTCAATGTATGTATCTATGAGTCCCTATATACAAGTACATTAAGTGGTGGACATTGACGGATTCGAAATAAGTTATTGTATTGAGTTAATACTCAGATAAGGATTGGGTGGTACATATTCAAACACAATAATTTCCAAACATTAAAGCCAAAAGTCACGGACAATTATTAAAGCAAACACAACAGATATCACTGACAATTATTAAAGCAAACACTACAGCCAAAAGTCACGGACAATTATTAAAGCAAACACTACAGATATCACTGACAATTATTAAAGCAAACACTACAGCCAAAAGTCACGGACAATTATTAAAGCAAACACTATAGATATCACTGACAATTATTAAAGCAAACACTACAGCCAAAAGTCACGGACAATTATTAAAGCAAACACTACAGATATCACTGACAATTATTAAAGCAAACACTACAGATATCAGTCACGGACAATTATTAAAGCAAACACTGAGGACTTGATTGAAATTTGATTGAAATTACTTGATTGAAATTAATCAACGGACAATTTCATTACAGCCACAATTTGATTGAAATTACACAATAACTCATACATTACAGCCAAAAGCCACAGACAATTTGATTGAAATTAATTTTCAAACAGCTCTTGGCTCAACATATCCAACAACTTTTGCTTCCGATCATCGAGATTCTCCTCGGAACTTAGTTTTAGATACATTTTCATTTTCTTAGCATGAGTCTTTTCTTTCATCAATTGGTTAGCCTCATGTTGCACCGACGCTATCTTGTCCAATCGTTCAAGCTCTTTCTCCTTGAATTGTTTGAATTCAGCCCACTCTTTATCCACCACCTCCAAGGCAGCTTCCTTACTTTTCTTTTTACCTTTTTTCTTAGCTGCCTCCCTACCCATTGGACGAGCAGTAGATCCTACAGAGTTTGAGCCACATGCATCACTGTCGTGAGATCTCTTAGATCCACTACTGCCTGAGCCAATATTTCCTACTTGACTACCATAACGTGGTTGATCACGGAGAGCGTGCCATTCTGCCATTAAAGTAAATTGAATATTCTTCCCACTTGCGTATAATTCCTGCGCTTTTGCCAAAATATCATTCTCCGACCAACCGCTTCCTTGCATACGCTTAGCGCTTTCATAAGTGTCAATCCATTTATTCAGTATTTTGTTCATATAATTAAAACGGTTTCGGCATGCAACACCATCCCGCAGATGATCGAATGAGCAATGCTCATTACAATACTCAGCAATTTTACCCCAATATGTTTCACCTTTCTGATTTCTCCCAACAACACTGCTTGTTCCATATTTAATCCACCCACTAATTAGCACCAAATTTTGTTCAGTGTTCCATGCTGGTTGCTGGGCTTTCTTGCTCTTAGGAGTTGAATCCTCTAGATTTGGAGTGACTTCGTTACCACTTGTCATGCCACCAAGAGTTATTTGTGTTGAAAATTCAGGAAATTCAGGTGCACCAACACTCGGAAAGTTTTCATTTCCCATTGGCGTATAACCATTAAACGGGGGTGTTTGAGATGGATATCCCATCATAGATCCATAATATGGATTAAAGTTTGGAACAGAGGATGGGTGATTGAAATTTGGTGCAAAACCAAAATTATGCATGTTTTGAGGACGTTGGTTTGGAAATTGATTTGGATATTGATAATTGTTGGAATTTTGGTAGCTAAATGGGTAATTAGAAGAATTCTAGGTGTTGAAATTATTATTATTGGGATCCATTTCACTCAAAAGAAGTTTAAAACTTCAAAAGGATAGCTAATAAAAGGATAGTAATAAGCTTAAGATACTGAAAAACTTGGTTTTTTTTTTCTGTGTCTAAATGAAATGAACCAAGTCTCTATTTATAGAGGAAAAAAAATCATGAATTTTGGTAATTTTTTTTTTTTTAAAAATTAATTTACAATGAAATAATTGAGTTGAAATTATTAAGATAATAAAAATCCAGCAAACCAATCAGAATTCACCACGTGTCAGCCTTTATCCAAAAAGCTTCCTTCTCTCTCCGCGTGACGCGCCCTGTCGGCGCGTGTTTCACACGCGCCTGAAATCAGCAACTCAGAAGCTGCCACGTGTCCTCGGCAATGGCTTTCAACACAGTTTAATATATTCAACACTTCTCTCTTCCACATCACCATTCAACACACTCTCAACACACCATTACACCATATTTTTTCATTCAACTCCACATTCAACAGGCCATTGCATATGGTCTTACGAGACTACATAAAATAAGAGCAAAAAGTTGTAGGACAAAAATTCAAACCTATAGTACAAACCTCCTAAGAAATTGAATGGACTTGTCCTAATAAATTGAAAATGGTTAAGTTATACTAAAAAACATCATTTAATTTAGTCAATTGATAAAAAGATGACTCATTTGTAATATTGTGGATTAACTCTCGTTAACAATGTAATAGACATTTTTGAGAGTGATTTAAAAAAACATTTATAAACACTCTTTGACATTGAGTAAAATTCTCATGAGCTCTTGGAGTTCAATTTATCTATATTTTATTTTATAAAAGAAAACAAAATTGAAGTAACGAAAATATTTTGTGTATATGTATGAATGTATATATCTACAGAGAGAAATAAATGAGATGAAGTGTTATGATAGATATGATGAATTAGTGATTTGATTAGAAGATACTCCCTCCGTCCCTATTAGTGATTTGATATGATGAAATGTTGAATTAATGCATTCAACATGAGATGTTGAAATATAATGGTTTTTAATTAAAAAGTAAAAAAATCTTTAAAAAAAAATGTAATTAATGAGTCGTAAAAATGAGAGAGACTAGTAAGGAAGGGAAGAACCAGTACATACACACAACACACAACACACAACAAAGTCCACAGTCATACATACAGTCATTATCATCAAATCTAACAGCACACGGTAGTAATAAATTAAAATCGAATGATATTAAGACAAGTGTCCAATAATTATAGACAATTGTACCATACCTCATTTAATTACAACCTACAACTACCACCAATACCGACAGAGCTACATGCCCTACGCCATATGCCAATGCCATCCCTCTGCTCATCTTCCCATCTCTTCTCTAAATTTCAATTCCCACCTCATCTTTTTTTCTATATAAACCCCCACCCTCTTACACTTTACACTCACCAAACAAACAAACCAAGAAAAAGAAAGACACATTTACTTTACAAATTTCCTTTAAGAAAAACAATGGCAAGCATGAAGGTAGCATGTGTTGTTTTGATGATGTGCATGATTGTTGCACCTATGACAGATGCTGCAATCTCATGTGGACGAGTAACTAGTGCTCTTAGTCCATGCATTACATATCTTAGAGGTGGTGCTGGTCCATCTCCAGCATGCTGTAGTGGAGTGAGGGGACTAAACGCCGCCGCCACCACCACGCCTGACCGTCAGGCAGCTTGCAACTGCTTGAAAACTGCAGCTGGTGCTATTTCTGGTTTGAATAACAACTTAGCTGCTGGTCTCCCTGGCAAATGTGGTGTTAACATTCCATACAAGATCAGTACCTCCACCAACTGTGCTAGGTATGTGTTATAACTTTCACTTTCATTCTCAATCTTTGATTAAAAGAAAATTCAACTATTCATCAAATTCATGTTTATTTTAGTCTTTTTTTTTGTGCCTGTCTTTTTATTTTAGTCTATTATAGACTATTGTGATAACATTTTAATTTTTTTAGAACTAATTCATACTTTTAATTTTCGTATAATATTATGAATATGCTGTTTCATTTTCTAGGAAAATTTTATATATACACTCTTTGTTCATATTCTTTAAATTATTTTTACATTTTATAATATATTCTTTGTTTTTGTGTTTTTATGTTTTAGATTAAATCACTACTAACCTACTGCTTCTTTACTAGTTTATTTTATAATAGTTGCTGACTATTTTTTTTGTTGGTCATATTTACAGCATCAGGGCTTGAAGATGATGTTGCTGCTCCAAAATTATGAAAACGTTTCCCTAGTATATGAGAGTGTCATTAATGCTATTAAGAATAAATTGGCTGTTCAAAAAAATATATGAGAGTGGTGGAGGGTCATGTTATTTATGGCTCTTTCCTCTTACCAGACTTGTTGGATAGTCCTTACTGTGTCGTTGTATGAACTACAATTATGTAGTGAAATATTTTAATCGGGTTTTTATATTGGTTATTTCAATACTCTTATTTTAATTGATTTTCTGAATTTTCATCACGTTATCAGAATAACCGTTTATCTCATTTTTTTGATGAAAAAAAAAAGCGGTTAAAATGCCAAAGTAAACAAAAAACTTAAACCTTCTAAGAAATAAAGTTCTAGATCTATCAGCTAATAAGACAAAGGAAATAAAATCCGGGACAATATTAATGGAACATAACTGATCAATAACAAGCTTACGGCTTCCCTAAAAAAACAAAAAAACTTAAGGCCGGGAAGGAGATCTTATAACATTAACTCAGCCATACTAATGGAACTATAATTAAGATTAAAAACACAATCTATTAATAAGGACAATTTCTACAATACACTTTTTTTTAAAAAAAAAAAAAAAACCGATATGCATTCATTCAAATAGATAGAATACATCAGATACAATAATATGATCAACATCGCTAAAAACTTAAAGGGTGAATATGCGAAAAAACTCACAGCACCTAAGTTAAAAGCATACAACGACAAAATGCCTACAAATAATATGATAAAATCTAATTCACCAAAAATACATATGCTTCCGGATCTACAACGTTGATGTCCAAATCATTGATTCAATATGTGATTGACTGAAGTTTCATTGTCGGAAGTCAAGAGGTATCACACCTACAATATGTGGACGATTCTCTTTTAATTGGTAAAACAGTGGTTGAAAATCTATGGAATATGAAAGTGATTCGTATATGGTTTGAAATGGCTTCGAATTTAAAAATCATCAACTTCTACAATTGTAAAAAGGGCATTCTTCAATTTGTTTATCTTGGGTTTCCCATCGGTGCAAATCCTTGAAAGGCATCTACTTGAAAACCGGTGGTTCAAGTGGTGGAAATAAGACTACAATCTTGGTGGAATAAACAAGTTAGCTTGGGTGGCCGTGTTGTTTTAATTAACGATAATTAATTATCTTTTATTTTTTGAAATCAACATATATTATAACAAAGCCATCTGCTAAAGCACAGCAGAAACGGCCGAAAGAACGGGACAAATACAAAGCCCAGTGCATACACATAGGCGCTCCACAGAGCTATAAGAAACAACTTGCCCCAGACGAAAAAAAAAACAGCACCTAAAACGCTCATAAAATAGCACCGTAGACCAAAAACCGCACCCTATAGCAGCTGCACCAAACACACAAACAGCAGCACCGGTCTGTTAATGAGGCCAGAACAGCTGCAGAAAAACCCAAAACAGTCCCGAAACGAGCCCCAAAAACACTCTACCTCAAAAGGCACTCCCTAGGATTCCAACACCACACGTAAAAAAGGCAAGGCGCGACTTTTAGCTTACTCAAAACCCAATGCCAAGACATAACCTTAACATCTTCCACAATTTCCTCCACACATTTAGCATTGTTATTGAAAATCCTTTCATTTCGCTCCCGCCAAATCACCTAAATCACGGCATGCCAAATCAACCAAAAAACAAAACGAATCTTCCTAGAGCTTGCCTCGTCCGACCAACATGCCGAGTGAACAAACAGATTCGGAGGTGTAACAAAATTAAATTCAAGCCAATGCATCACCATTTTCCACACCCGATCAACAACCAAACAATGAAGGAAAAGGTGGTTTGAAGATTCCTCGACTATTCCGCAGAACACGCAAAGAGAATTCGTTTCATCCTCTAAGCAATTACACATGGTCAGATTTCGTTTCTTAGGGATACGGTCCAATAGGAGTTTCCAAGAGAAGGCTAACACTTTGGACGGCGCAGGACTTCTCCACAACAGCCGAAACACACCCTCCTCTAGGACACCAACACCATCCCCCTCAGTAGGCCTCCTCTCCTCCAGTAAGCCATACGCCGACCTTACCGAATAGACACCACCCTCCTCCTTACGCCAAAACTACGAATCTCCGTCCGTTGTGGCCCTAAAGGATAGGATCAGTTCCAAGAGGTTTACGAATAAATCATATTCCCAAACAAACATCTCCCTTCTCCATATAAACCTCCACTGCCCCCGGTGGTCCTCCCACATGTCCGCCACTTTCGCCTCCTGCTGATCCGAAATAATGAACAATCTAGGGAATTGTTCGCACAACGGGGTACCTCCCATCCATGTATCCTTCCAAAAACAAGTGCTTCTGCCATTTCCCACTTTCCTCCCCACCTCGTTAATGAACCAGTTTGGTCCCTCCCCCATTTCTAGCTACAACACATCTTTCCACCAGCTAGAGGTATAACGCAGCCAATTTGTCGCACCTGAATTAACCAAACTACCAACACTACTCCCATACCTCTCCGCAAGAATCTTTTTCCAAAGACAAGAGTCCTGCTGAAGCAAACGTCATCTCCATTTACCAAGAATGCTAAGGTTTACCAACTTAATATATTTAACACCTAGGCCACCCTTACTCTTTGGTATGCAAATACAACGCCAACTAACCCAACATATTTTCTTACCCCCCCTCGGACCACCCCAAAGAAATTCTCATTGGATTCTAACAACTTTCTTTATCACCTTTGCCGAGATTTTGAAAAAAGAAAGATAAAAAATTGGAATCGAGTTCAACACCAAATTAAGAAGAACTATCCTCCCACCAAGACTCACATACTTATTGCCCCAAGAGTTAAGTCTACTTCTTAATTTATCAATCATAGGTTCCCATGCAGACATCTTTTTTGCATTGGCTCCCACCAGTAACCCCAAATAGTTGAACGGGATAACCTTCCCTACAAGCTACAATGCAAAAAATCACAAGCCCTCTCCATAAAAATTGGCGACACATTAACTCCTATAAGGTAACTCTTTGAAAAGTTCACCTTTAAATTGGACGCCATCTCAAAGCCTCTCAAAAGCGCCTTTAGAGTCCATAGATTTTCCACTGTAGTCGTTCCAATGCACAAGGTGTCATCCGCATATTGGAGATGGAAAATAACCGTCCCACCACCTTGAACCTCAAAACCTTGAAACAAATTTCTAGCCACCGCATTGGACATTAAACCACTAAAACCTTCCGCCACCAATAGGAAAAGAAAAGGAGCTAACCGGTCACCTTGTTTAAGCCCTCTACGAATGTTGATTTCCTCCGTAGGACTCCCATTCACAAAAATAGACATACTATCATCACACACACAAGCCTTCATCCAATTCACCCACACATCACACATACCAAATCTCCTCATCATATATACAATCCCTAATCAACCGAATCATACGCCTTCTCAAAATCAACCTTAAGGATCAAGCATTCTTAATTCAATTTCTTCGCCATGTCCACCACCTCATTCACCAATAACACCCCATCCACTAAGTGTCGACCCTTCACGAAAGCCGATTGAGAAGTCAAGATTGTCGAATTCATAACTTTGGATAATCTCTCCGCCAAAACCTTCGATAAGAGTTTATACGAGATTGCCAAAAGTGATATTGGCGAAAATCCTTAAGGGAAAAAGGGTACTTCACCTTCGGTATTAACGTCACAAAGTAGGACAAGAAACTTTTTGGCAAACAAACATTCCCGTGGGATTTGTCAAATAGAATTCTCATCTCATTCTTCAAGAGGTACCAAAACTCCTTAAAAAAAGAAAAATTAAAACCATCAGGACCCGGGCTTTTATTACCATCACTCTCCTTGACCACCAACTCAATTTCAAGTAAGGAAAAAGGAGCGATCAACGCACTATTTTCAATACTTGAGATCCTCTTAAACGGAACCTCGTCCAACTTGGGTCTCTCCCAAGAATCACTATAGGTTTTTCCACCCACCCACCATCCACCTTAAGCGCTTTTATCAAATTTCGGGAAGCCCTCGCTTTTATACACCTATAGAAATACTTTGAATTTGTATCTCCCTCTTTCAACCAAGCCGATCACGCTCTTTGACAAAGCCTGGCCTCTTTACTCATCATTAATTTCCACATCTCCTCAAACTTCGCTTTCCTCGCCCCCACCTCAAGATCATTTAGAATCCCCACTTCACTCCTCTTATCTAACTCCGCTATATCCTCCACCAATCTAGCGAGCCTTGAATCTATATTCCCATATTCCACCTTGTGCCACCCTCTAAGATGAATCTTCAATATATTCAATCTAGACTCCAAAAACACACCCATCCATCCACTACCACCAAAACTTCTTGAACCGTCTTCCACCACCTTCTTAAACTTTTTATTTAATAACCAAAAATTATTGAAGCGAAAAGGTCTTGGGCCCCAATCATTATCTCCCGATTTAAGCACTAAAGGACAATGATCCGAGATATCTCTTGAGAACACCCAAAGGGCCGCTACACCCCACATACTACCCCACTCCTCCGAAATGAGAACTATATCTATACGACTCATAGTGATACCATTTGGATGGAACCAAGTAAATTTTAAACCCAAAAGCTCCACATCCTCCACCTCCAAATCCCTAATAAATTTATTAAAAAGAATAAACTTTGAGCCATTCCCCGAAGAATTAACCACATTCACCCCCTCCTCTCATCCCTCCCACGCACCGCATTAAAGACACCCAGAAAACACCAAGCCCCATCACCCAAACCATTCTTCACTGGCAAAAGGTTCTCTCATAACCTCCTTTTAGCCAACATATCACACTTGGAATAGACATTAACTACATAGCACCTTTTCTTTTGCATTCCCCACTCTAAACAAACTCCCACAAAGCCTTCTCCTTTAAAAGAAAAGATAAGGTTTGAAATTTTCTTGTCCCAAATGGATAGAATACCGCCACTATTCACAACCGTCGGAACAAAAGCCCAATTACAATCTTCGCTACCCCATAAGCTATAACACAATCTATCCGAAATAATTTCCAACTTTGTTTCTTGAATTGCTCGAAAGTCCAGATTTTGGCTTTGCACCAACTCCCTAATCCTTTTGTGCTTCGAGCTCCCTCCCAAACCTCTAACATTAAAGGTCGACACAATCATTGATCACCTTCCACTCTCCCAATTAAACCATTCACCCCCTTTTCACCATCCTTAAGAACCATTAACCTCTTTGCAATCGCTTCATCTGTAACTGTAAAGGAAAAACCCGTCGTCTTTTGTATACTAAAAATATGCTTATCATCCAAATTTTTCCTCGTCGAACACTCCCCAATTCTAATAGGAGTCTCCATAACTGTTTCATCCATCAACACCCTTAGTCTGAAAGCTGGCATAATAGGACAACTTGGTAACACCACCTCAAGCTCAATACTACCCGACTCCCCCACCACCTTTGGATGATCACAATTCCTTTCCATGACCTCTACCTTACCTTCAGCCTTCCTCTGAACATCATTAGATTTCTTTGTCTGTCTCTCTTCATTAATTTTCCCTACCATATGCAAGAATCTTGGAAACCCCAACGCACCCACATTCTTCTTATTACTCTTATGCTTATAACTAGGTCTTTTTACCTTAGTATCATCTCTATGACTTTTTTCGGCTACACAAGAATCTGCTGAATCCGACAAGTCAGAACACCTTTCCATTCCCGGCAAAACGCCCAAAGGTACTGTCACTGCCAATTGGCCATCAACACGCCTCTGGTCATTTAAAACATCATCAAACATCTCCTCTTCCTGCCTCAAAAGAACGCCCTTCAAAATTAGCTCCTTATTTTCCAAATGTTGCCCAGAATTCTGCCCATAACTTAAACTAAGCCCAAAAGGTCCTACAACCTTTTCAGGCTCACCAGTTGACCCCACAATAACCAGCTATTGGTTGTTCCTCTCATCTTGCCTTAATACGGACCCACAAATCCCATAAACACATGATGCCTACTTTGTAGCAACACACACGCGCGTGAGAGTTTTCTCAATCTTAGTATCAGCTAAAAGAAAGCTACTCCCTGGCCCACTAGAACTCGCGTGTCCATCCCCCATATGCCCATTTGAAAAACTCTCCCCCAATGCAGGCTTCTCCTCTTGTGATGGAGAAAAGTCCCTGTCACTTCTCTCATGAACCTCTTCTGCACCTACAGTTGACCTAGGACCCATATCACCAACTGCCTCCTCTTCTTGAAAAGGCTCCTCTGATCCATCACCATCACTAGCCACGTCATCACCAGAGAGAAGGCCAGCTACCTCCTCCTCCCTAGCCCCGCCCACTACAAGAAAACTGCGATTTAGCGTCGGCCAAAAACCCACTCTAACAGAGCTAAAACCGACGCTAACACAGATTTAGCGTCGGATTAGCGTCGGGGTCGGGGGCAGGCTAAAAAATTCGAAGTTACTGGGTAGAGTCGGCTATTTGCCGTCCGAGGCTAACTTAGCGTCGGTTAATCCGACTCTAAAATCGACTCTTCGCAAAGCCGACGCTATTAAATTCAAAATAAAAAAGTCAACAAAATAATTTAGAGTTTGCCAGGCCGACGCTAACTTTAAATTGTAGAGTCGGCTGCACTAACGCTAAAGTCAACTTCAAACCAGTCAACTAAATCTTTTAGAGTCGGCCAGCCCACTCTACAGTCAAACAAGTCAACTAAATATTAGAGTCGGTTTGGCCGACACAAGATATTTTTGTTTTTTTTTTTTTGCTAAATTTTACTGTATCAGAAATATGCAATAATTCTACACTATTCAAATAAAATATCATGTAATTCTACACTATTCAAGCTCTATACTTTATCAATTAAAAATGTTAAGTTATGTAATAGCCATTTGAAACATTCTTAAGGTTCAAAAGGTTTTTTTGAAGAGGCTTAAAAAATTCATGATTTGGCATTCTTAAGGTTCAAAAGTTAAAAGATGAATTGCTAGATTGAGTTATTAAAATTCAGAGGGTTGGAAAACACTAGATAGAAATAATCAATACTTTGCATTATGAAGATGCTTTGGCATGATTTATGATTATAAAACACCAAACACTAACTTTTATCTAAACTAGAACTAAACTCATAATGGTAATAAACCAGCGAAAAAATTCATGATAATAACTAAGAAATATGGAAACTATTCAGAAAGTACTCTAAGATAATACTAATATAAGATTTTTCATACAGTTTAACACTATACCACCCTTCCAACAAATAGTGGAACATTTTTTACTTGGTCAATTCAATAGAGTAACAAATTCATGATTGCTAGATTGAGTTAGTAATATTAAGTATCCATGTGCAGAGATCTAAACACCCAAATACAGATCAAATCTTTGAATGGTCATTCTGATGTTACTATATAGTTGTTGGATTGAATGTTAAAATTGTATGCGCATTCAAGCATGCCTAAATCAAAGATGTGTAAGACAAAAGAACACAACGTTGTTGAAGTAAATTAAATACGTGAGGGAATTCTAACCAATAGAACCCTGAGAGAATACATTCAAGCCATCAACAAATAAAAAGCGACGTAGGAGGACATCCTCTCGTTGGAAACTGGATGCTCTCAAATAGGTCTCAACAGCATTAAAATGAACGCAACAGAATTCGATCTTCCTATCCTTGTCGACTCTGATGACCAATTTTACTCCTGCCAATACAGAATTGTCAAAAATGTAATTCAAAACATAAGGCCAATGACTAGTATTCTACCATGAAATGGAATATAAACAAACAAGGACAAACCTGCAACAATGCATAAGTATTAGAATTCCGAATATTGGCAGGGTCAACAGAATAAGTTATGACTTATGACGCTGTCGGGTCAACATAATAAATAAATTGACTTATGTCAATTTATTTATGGACAATTGCAATTGCAGTTACACTATGATTATTCAAATCACGCTTTTTTCTTGATAAATATAGCTGATACATAGCAAATATAGACACAAAGTGATTGTAAAGAAACCTCTAAAACTTCAATATTGTGGTTGCATACCCTTTTTTTTGTTAAATTGAATGATTGTGCACAAAACATGAAAGAGTTGCCAAGCAATTTAGAGTTTGCCAGACCGACGATCAAACAAGAAATGACATAAAACTTTCATTTTTCAAGTTAAGACAAGGACTAATGTAAGCTCAAAATTCTAATACAAAACACACACACACCTACACACACACACACACACCTCTTTTTATTTAGTAAAATAGTTGAGAGGACTAATGTGTTCAATTTCTTGACGTATGTGTATTCACCAAGATTATGTTGCGAGCAGAATGGCATGGCCACTTTGTTGCTTTTTATTGCATTCATTACTGATAGAAAAATTCTACGATAGGAATAAAAACAGCTATTGCCCACAGATTGATATATCTATTTCTTTAGTTGAATTAAACCATAAGATCGATGTTTATTCTATTAACATAAAATCATGTTAAGCAATAGAACACACACCCTTATAAGTCCCCAAATCAACATATAAGTAAGCTAATAAGGCACCTTAACTTGGCCAAGGTACCCTCGCTGGTTCACTGGACAGAACACACACCCTTATAAGTCCCCAAATCAACATATCTTATACAGTTATGCTAAACATATCAAGGATTTTTCATTCTATAACCTTTCAACTATCAAACTACAATTACCATATACTATAGTTACCATATAACAAAATATGTAAAGGGATAATAATTTTGATTTAGGCAGAACTTACTTGTATCGGCCAAAAATGTCCACTGACCATATCAATCATTTGAATGTAAGATACATCCTTCTCCTACTAGCTCATAAACCTATTAACACAAAATATCATTATTAGAGGAAAAGCTCTTACTTGCCTTCACATAATGTGAAAAAAGTATAAAATTGTGGGGAATTTGAGGTGGCTTGTACCTCATTTTTTAATTCCTCACGTGATTCCCTAGAGATATCATGAAGTAGAAACCCCTTACATAAACTTCCTACAAATCAAAAAGTAGTAAACAGAGACATGGTTAACTAAGGTGCAATAAATATGAGAAAAAGTGCCTTTAATAGCACATTTAAAATGCTATTAAAAGTTTCTGTCTTTAATAGCATCTTTCCAATAAGCGCTATCATTCCTACTTTGGTGCGACTTAGTGAGGCTTTTTCAAATGGATTTAATAGTGTTTTTTGAGAAAGTTCTATCATAGACCCTTTATTTAATAGCCTTTTTTAAAAGAGTGCTATCAAAATAAAAAACTTCATAACTATGAATATGAATCAAGGATCTAGGTATCTTTCCTTAAATTTGACAAGTTTGAATCAATGAATTAATCAATCAAGGATCTTCTCAAGCAATGTGTTTTTGTTTTTAATATGAACTAACTATAATTTAGAGAAAACCAGATCTCTCAAATAAATATTAGAAACCAAAATTTGAATCCAAAATAAGCTACTAAGAAGTACAAAATAATGTCAGTGTAAACACTTATAAAGAGAGTGTGAAACTTACTTTGAAGATCTCTACAACAACAGTTACAACAGAAATAGTGCCATCTCCAAGTTTTCTGAAATGAGACAATGGGTATTTCAAGGAGTTATTTATAGAAAAGATGAGTTATTTTAACATCAAACTACAACAAAATTCACATATTTTGCCATCTTTAAGTGCTTGAATGGTCAGTGCCACATTATAACATGCTGCTTGAAATATACAAGAAAACATGACAAAAGACAAAACAATTAGTGACCTAGAGAGAGAGGTCGGCCTCTCAAAAAATAAATAAATAGAAACAGAGGTCAACATAAAAGAGGTCAAAGACCAATTTCAGCCACACATACGTAGATCCTACATCAAGGACAATGGCTGTAAACTCGCTCTCTCCTTTAATTTAAAATCTTACTACTTCGATACATACTTATCAATTCTCATCAAATTTACTGCAGACTAATTACGATAAGCAAATAAGTGAGATACAAAGTATCACCATGTAAAATTCATTCTCATGGAATAACCCTTAAGTGGAAAAAACAAACACTAGGAGTGGATCTTACAACTCATTGAGATTTCATGAGCTGCAAAACAATGTTGTAGGCTTCATTTTCCTCCCCAAAATCCTTACCACATCCAAAATGACATAAATAACGACATAGCAAGGCAAAACACTAACTGGAAAAAGTTGTTGTTGTGAATACATACCTTGACAACCACACAACCTTCCTAGCTTTGAGGCAAAGATGGAACCTGAAGTGTTTTTGTGAAAAAAGAGGGGAAACACAAGTCAACTATGAATATTAAGATAGAAAACTGAGAAGAGAGCTGATCATCAGCTCCAACAGAAGTTAAGAAAAGGTCTAATCAACTAACAAATCATATGCTATGAAGGTAACACATGTATTTTCTTTACTCTCTTCCTAAACTAAACTCAATGCCTTATTAAAACTTCCCATATTTAGAGAATCAAAACACTCTAAAGACCCATTTGGGTTCTCATAACAAGAAAAGGAACAAACCTGAAAAACACCCAAGAATGTAGATCGCAGGATCATTGAGACTGTAAAGCAACAAAGTTGCTGCTAGTTCTTCATCATAAAGTCCGTTGCTCTTCGCTACTGGGTTCGTTTTTGTGTTAACAAAAATCAAAACACAACAAAAATCAGAAATTCCATATTTAGTGAATCGAAACACAACCCATTTAAGTTATAATAATAAGAAAAAGAACAAACCTGAGAAGAGGTAATGGGTTCGATTTTGCTGCTGGGTTTCGATTTTGCTGCTGGGTTTCGATTTCATTGATGGGGGTTCGATTTTGGGTTCAATCTTGATGAAAAAGAAGGAAAAAAGAGACCAAATTTCGGGGTTTGATTTTGGGATAAACAACAACACTAGGAGAAAGGATAAGGTTTTAAAAAATCAAACTTTTCCAATCTTCAAATAAATTGAGGGCTTTTGAAGAGGAAGAATAGATGATCAAAATGGTGGTTCTATTTTCATGTGAGGTTCTCGGAGTTTTCCAGAAACTCAGAGAGAAGGTGGATATGGTGGTGGATTTGGAGAAGAAGTATAGCTGATACGCGTACTAGAAAAAGGATGATAGAGAAGGAAACATGTGGTGGATTTGGAGAAGAAACGTGTGGTGTGTGTGTTTTTGTTTAGCCAAATAAATATTAATAATAATAATAATCATAATAATAATAATAATTATAAGTGAAGGTTATTTATATTTTCTATGTTTTTTTGACAATTTTATAATTTCAATATGTGAAAGATAATTATAATTTCTATATATTTGTAATATTTTTTAAAAAATAATTGTCTACAAAAGTTTTAGAGTCGGATGGACCCATGCTAACTCATTGAATAAAATAAAGAAAATACTAGTGTTGCAATTTTAGAGTCGGCTAGGCCGACGCTATAATTTTTCAGCAAGACAAAATTGGGATATGTGACATAGTGTAGGCCTGACCGACGCTAGGCCGACGCTATTAGCGTCGGTGTCGGGGGCCGACGCTAAAATCTGACTCTAAAAACCTCTTTTCTTGTAGTGGCCGTACTCCTCCCTAGCATCGCCGTATTCCGCCTCAGAAAATTCACAGTCACCATTATCCCTTTCTTCTTCTACTGTCTTTCCATCAACTTCTTCCACCACCTATATTTTTAATGTCGCCCCCATCACAGTAATGGTTACCCATTCATCAATGAAACTTCTTCTCAAAAAGGACACCAAAACCCTTGCCACATCAAACCTCTTCCCACCAACAATCTCCTCATCAAAATCACTGAAATCTCCAAAAGAGCCCATATTCTCTTAAAGAAGCTTTTTTCTCATACATGTAAGGGAATACCACTTATTTTAATCCAAACCCTGCGCCTCTTTGCCACCATTTGTGGAGACCACACATTCACCTCCTTGAAAGTCTTCTCTTACCAGATCTTCTTGGCTTTTCTAGCTTCTGCAATATTACCAGGCTTCTCACTATGCAGTAAAACAATATCTCCATCCATTGGATACACGTTGATTGAAGGCCAACCCTCCATAAAGAGAGCAGTTTGCACTGTTCTTGGTTCAGTGTAGTGAGATAAAGTTCCCACATAGCATCCTTTCAGCTTATCTAGAATCTCTTCACTTGGAAGGAACTCCAAAGCAACAATCTCATTCATCTCCTTGAAGTAGATAATATAGTCACAAGAAAGGGGGGTTTGAATTGTGACCCTTTTTAAAATCTAATCTTGTACTTAAAAAATTACTTCTCAAGTTGTTTCTTGGAAGAACAAAGTTAAACAGACTTCAGAACGTTCTGAAGTGTCAGTTGCAGAATAAGATATTTAAATTCTGTGTTGTGTGTGTGATATGTATGCAGTAATATAAAGAGTATAGGGAGAGAAGAAGGACACACAGAATTTTATAGTGGTTCACCCAATGTGGGTTAGTCCACTCCTCACAATCTTGTGAGAGTTTTCCACTATGATGCTTGAGATACCCTCTCAAATCCTGCACCTTACAATCTTGTCCACTTGGAACGGTTACAACCTGTATTCTCTAAGCCTCAGCAGGCTCTCAACCTTCTGTACTAAGTCACACCAGACTTTGTACTCTGTTACTCAACCTAGACTTTAATACCCTTAAAACTAGATGAGATTTGCTCTTTACAATTGATTGGAGAATTTAAGAAGTGAGGTTAAGATGAAGACTTTCAGAAGAGAAGGGGGAGAGTTTATCTTTGACAAGATAAAGAGAATTGATTTACACTTAGAGTGATGATCAATTTGAGATGCTAAAGCTTCAAACACTTTGTAAATGTTTTCTTGTATGCTTTGCAATTATGTGTATAATGCTGAGCCCTTCACTTCTATTTATAGAGTTCTTGGTCTCTTGTAACCGTTGGAGGGTGACCAATGGTCTTGTGCCATGTGTCCTGGGCCCCACTGACTTTTACTTGAAAATCTGGGTGAACATTCTGACTTTCAGAATGTTGTTCTGTTCTTGAGAATACTTCAGAATGTTGTTGCATTCTTGATGACATTCATCTGGGTTCATCATGTATGAATGAACATATGAATTTCTGGATTGCTGATAGACTCTTGTTTATGCGTGCAGTACATCAGAATGTTGCTGTGCCAAGAGCTTTGCAAATCAGTCTTGGATTGTGTGCAGGAGAGAGGAAAGTGGAACCATCACTTCATGCCCATGCTTTAGGGGATTTTGCTGGTCTGTAACAGTACCAACCCCTTAGGTGTCAAGATCTCATGGATTCTGACTTTGAGATTGTGATTTGGCTTTTGCTTTACTTTTCCAACTGCTTTACTGTAGCTTGTCAGAATTGAAGCATGTGCTGTATTGAACATTCTGAACTTCAGAATATCCTTTTTGTTTCACTTAGGATGACTTGTAAGACTTCCATTTGATGTAATCAAATCCTAATAGTGAAACATGAATGAAGTGAGGTAGTTTGATTATCTAGGATGATATTCCCTTTTGGAATATTCCTGTTAATTCAATGTTCATAGTCTTAAATGAACATTGAATGTCCTTTTTGATATTCATTTTGTAGATGCCTTTATTTCTTGATTGATCCATGCAAGTATGTTTTTCTTGGACATTTATTTATGTCACGTGTGGCATGCATGTTCTTGAATTTCTGGGCTGGTGTATGAGCAGCTTTATGACAAGGTTTCAGAACCTGTGAACAACCTTCTGAACTGCATATCAGCTTCTGAATTATGTTCAGCTTCTGATCAACATTGCTGCATCTGAACAGGATTTCACCTTCTGAACTGTGCTTCAGCTTCTGATCTTCATTTTAGCTTCTGAACTATGTTCAGCTTCTGAACTTCATTTTAGCTTCTGAACTGTGTCCAACATTCTGAACTGTGTTCAGCTTCTGAACTGAGTCCAACCTTCTGAACTATGTTCAGCTTCTGAACTGAGTTCAACTTTCTGAACTATGACAAAGTTCTTTCTTTGATTCCTTGTATCTTGGTATGGTTCATATCTTGTTCCTGTCTTAATTAAGCACTCAAGAACACAAGTTAAATACCAAGGAACTAATCAAAGTCCATTGATCCTTTAATCATTTGGGGTTTGTTATCTTTAAAATTAATTAGGGATTTTTGCCTCAACACTCCTTTCTATTCTTACCCTCCTCATTAACAACCACACTTTTATAGGACTTACCAGCCACCACCTCCTGAAAAACCGCCTTCCCTCCTAACTCCACCCCTCTCCTCTCATCCTGTTTCTGATCCTCTCTACTGAATCGGGCTAGATTCACTTTGAGCTTGCAACCTCCCCACCGAACATTCTCCAAACGCCGCTCCAAATCCTCCACATCCACCACATCTTTGAACTTGACAAATCCAAACCTATGCCCCCATTTGTTCAGTTTCTTTGGGATAAAAACCTCCCCCACCCTTCCAAAATTTGCGAAAAGTTTCCAGAGCTCCGCCGTCTTCATATCGTCCCGGAAATTTGTGACGAAAAATGGGGTGGTAATCTTGTCAATATTATGAACATAACCACGATAATTAATTATCGTTACAACATACCTTCAAAAAAGAACAACAACACACCTTCTTATCGTTAAAATAATAATAATAATAATAATAATAATAATAATAATAATAATAATAATAATAATAATAATAAACCTTGGTTTTATTTATCATCCAAGTACGTACACTATTAAGCCATCAAATCATTTTGGAACGTTATACATTTTTTTTATCAAACAAATCATATGAAAACAAAATTCATGTTCCGTTGTGTGTCATTGCCATGAATCTAAGTAATTCATCTCCTCTCTTATATTTCTAAAACCTGTTAAATTTTGCAGCACCTTAACCCTAACCCTAATGACCCACTAAACTTAAATCCCGCCTAAATGTAACATAATTATACAAGCAAACCCTAACAATCTGAATCTGCACTTTATTTACACACTTTTTTTTTTTTGCATGTATTATTCTTTGAATAAGGGGTGCTATTTGTTACGAGAGGAAACAAGCAAGAAACACAAGAAAAAGTGAAAAGCTTCTATCTCATGTGCGCATGTTAATTTTTTACTCTTCCAGCTGTAATGAAAATCATGTGCAATTGTGTGATTAAATTAAATTGGAAAAATAAACGGTCGTGCGTTTCGTGTGCTCTTGGTTTCGCAACAAACAACATTTCTCTCTTTGAAAATAGCAAACATTTAATTGATGTCAGTTCTGGAAAAGAGCTAATGGTTTATGCTCAAGAGTCGATATGCTATTTGGGAAATGCTAAAGAGTGTATTTGGGGCATTGGTTAAACTTCTAAAAAAAGTAAGTTTGTATTAAAAAATAGAGTAGTTATTGCAAAGACAAAAGTAAAATCTTGTATTTTCAAGACAAAATTTCTATTAAGGGATTCCTTAACCAATGTCTTTGGGGCACTTCTTATCAAGACCATTTCAATTTTGAAACAAAGTCATGCGCCGTTCACTTAGAATGGCAGTAACTTATGGCTATGCCCTGTCCTCTATGCATTAACGTCTACATGTAGTTTCCAAAGCCTTCTTGCTAAACCGATGCACCTTATGGCTATGCCTATCATTAACGAGTGATGCATAGTTCCAATGCTTAGAATGGTAACTACATATCCTTCTACATCCATGCAAGTACGTGCATCTCCCACTTTATTTTTTGCTCTCTCTTAGCATACATCTTTACTCTTTTTAAGATTGGACGACCAGTGGAGTAAGAACAGTCTTCAATGGGTCCTTGTTCTATTTTTTTATTAGTTTGTTTCTTCAACTTTTTGTTTTTCTATTATTTTGAAGGACTCATTTTATTTCTATTTTTGTTTCCGCTGCATCTATTTTTCTTTGTTATTATGTTTTATTATATATATTCATGGTGTGGTGCTATTGCTTTGTTATTGCCTTATTCCACTTTCTCTGCTCTAATTTTTTTTTCCAACACTGATTCTCTTCTGCACTAATTTTATCTTCTTTTGGGGTTTTGATTTAGTAATTGAAATCATCTTTTGAGTATTTTTGTTTGTTTGCATTATTTTAATTAGGGATGGCAATGGGTACCCTATGGGTAGGGTACTACAGTGCCCTTCCTCATACCCGCGTCCGTAAAAAATACCCGTACCCTCGTGGATAACAATTTTAGTGTCCTTCCCCTTACCCTATGGGTACCTAAGTGTCCATACCCGCACTCATTATCCGCACTTTAATTATGAAAAGACACTAAAAATTTCACAATTGAAATAAAACTACGGTCCAAAAGTTTTCAAATCAACTCATAAAATAGTACGAATCGTAATATTTAGCCAAATAAAAACATCTAAAATATCCTTAAAAAATTTTACACCAATAGGAGGGAGTGGTTACTTAATTGAGTAGTTTTTAGGTTTAGGCTTAAATAGCTAAATAAATTAATTAATTATACACCAAAAATAAATAAATTATTTATCATATTATATAAATATGTATATGCGGGTTGCGAGCTGGGCAGTATAGTACCCTTACCCGTGCCCATACTTATTTGAATTTGCGGGTAATTACCCGGACCCAAGCCCGAACCCATGAAAGCGGGGTTTTACCCTACCCATTGTGGGTATTTTTTGCGGGTACCCATCGAAACTGAGTCCAATTGTCATCCCTAATTTTAATATTGATTTTTACCATTTCATTATTATCATTTCTCTTATTATTGGGTTTGTTTGCTCTGTTGTAAAATAGCACATATATTCATTTTACAAGGTAAAATTTCCCCCTTTTGACATTGTTTCCTTCCTTTAATTTGTTAATTTCTTTTTCCAGTTTTACAGTTTCTTTTTGTGTGGCGAGAATCAAATTGTTACTCTTGATATTCATACATCAGTTGACAAAATTAAGCTAAAAATGATCTCTATATACTTTTTCCTCTGCATCGAGTGAGCAAGTTCAAAAGCTAGTAGTTCTTTTTCTTTTCGATTTTTCCGCAGTATAGTGTTACTGGTGTCATTGTTGCGGTGCATGGTATGAGTTGCGCTCTACCCATAATATTGTATTATGTGTACGTTTTGATAAGTTGCAATAGTGTGATTCCAACTATCTTTCGTTAATCTATTAAATTTTCAAATGCCATGTATTTTCAAATAGCGATGGGTGCCAAATTATTGGGATTTAATTTGTTTAGTATGTCTAAATATGTTTTGGTTTCCTCATTCTCATATGTGTAACGTAATGATATGGAAGAAATGGTTCATGATGAGTAAAACATATAAATTTCGTACACTACAGCTGTTGAAGAATTAGAGCTAGCAAAGTTAAGGTGCTGTTTGTACATTTTCTAAAAATCAACTGGGAATATTTATTGCAGAAGAACAATATCATGTCGAACAGGTTTTTCAAGAAATATCTATATGACCTCTACAGTTAATTTTTTTTATTGATGACTTAAAAAAAAATTGTCTACAATGGATTAAAATAGTTAACGTTTTGATGTTTTATATTCATAATTACACTCACATAATTTATAATTCACCTGTGAATATTATTGACCCGGTTAAAGGCTTCTTGAGCATTAGTTGGGGGATCATGTTCAAATTGAGACTGATAATACAATATCTTAGATTAAGGCACCATATTTCCTTCTTTATCATGACATCCTTTATCAACCAAATAATATCCACCTGTTTAGAGGAGACAAAAAATTATAAAACAAACTTCCAGAACATGAAGAAATAAATATAAATAATAATGCCTTCCGGTGGTTTTGGAAAGTTTAATGTCGATGTATTGATTGAATGAAGAAAAAAATGTGTGTCATGCGCTGATTCCAGAAAACTAAACCCCTTCACTCTTGATCTGTTCGGTGAGGATCGATGAATCCGAGTTGTTGTTCGTGGTGCTCCAGTGCGGCGGAGGTTGAGTCTTCACGGTGGAGGAGAAAGGTGTCTAGTACTTCAACGCTCAAGTCAGTATCTAAAAGAGGTGGTTATGTGCAAAAGTGGTGAAAAGTGAAGTGTACCTTGAGGGTGACGCTGAGTAACCCTTATATAGGCGCAGAGGACACTTAGCGATCCCCGTGACATACGGCGTCATCTAAGGAGGCCGTTAGTGATGATTTAGACGGTGAGGATGAAGTCAGGGTGTGCTCTTGTGCGGTGATCCACACAGGACTTTGTGTGCTCCAACACCATGTTCTGATTGGTTTGTCATGGGTCGTGACTTAATGGGCCATGCTTTTTGGGCTTCTAGCCGGTCCTGAACGGTTGCCCCCAAGCCATTATTGTCTTTATGACGTAATGGGTTTGTTGTTTGGAGGCGTGAAGAAGGTTCCGTGAAGAGGCACCACCTTTGCGGGGTTGTTCCTCGGCGCCATCAGGTTTCTTGGTCGTGTTAAAGCGCTCCACCTACGAACTCTTGGTGGTGGGCTCTTAGTGAGTGGAGTTACTTGGTCATAAATGACGTGACCTGATGGGACACCTGTTTAGTTTTGCTTTACACGTGTCCCCATCGTGCAAAGTACGCGTCTAGGATACTAGGAACCACTCGCCCCAGTACTTGAGCACCTTCCGCGTTTCGAGATGGTTCCCAACCGTTAGATCGCGGCTATTTGTTTCTAATTCATCTGAGCCCTTGGTTCGAATTTTTAAAGTCTATAAAAGGTGAGAAACTATCCATTTCTACTCTTTCCACCTTCTTTGCTCAGTTTACTTACCGGTTTAGCGAATTTCTCTCCTATTAACACTCCTTCATTTCCAGATTTCTTTCGTAACTAAATCTGGATTTTGTGCCCATTCATTTCGATTTGTTCGGCTAAGATCACATGATTAGTTCATGTGACTTCCTGTGTTTTTTCGTTGAAGACTTTATAAGAAATGAATCCCTTGGTTTTCATTGATACAATGTTTGCCATAATATACAAGTGAGTAAATGTCTATATTTGGAAGCTAATAATATACAATTATGATTATACTAAATGTAATAATGACTATACTAAATGTACATATATTCTATTATTCTAACATTCCCCCGCAGTCGAAGCGGGAGGTGGACGGACGCTGAGATTGTCTCTGAAGTATTGAAAAAGTATAAGGGGAAGTCCTTTGGTAAAAATATATGCGATTTGATTTTTCGAGGGTACATAGAGCACTCGAACTTGACCCCGAGCTACTTTTTCACGAACGAAATGAATATCCATCTCAATATGTTTCGTTCGTTGATGCTGAACCGAATTACCCGAGAGGTAGATAGCATTGACGATGTCACAGTAGACCATGGTAGCCTTATGAATAGGACAGTGTAACTCGAGCAAAAGATTTCTTAACCAGCAGGATTCTGAGACCACATTGGCAACACCATGATATTCGGCTTCAGCACTAGAGCGAGATAACATGGGTTGGCGTTTAGACGACCAGGAGATCTAGGAGATTATCTCCAAGGAACACACAATAACCGGAAGTAGAGCGTATAGTATCAGGACATCCGCCCAAATATGCATTTGTATATGATATTAATGAAGTAGTAGATGAGGGATAGAGATGTAGACCATAGTGTTTTATGCCCTAAATATATCGCAATATCCGACGAAGAGCATGTATGTGGGTGTCCATCGGATTATTGATAACGATTTTCGCAAGTGTACGAAATCGTTCAAGTAGTAAAGTTTAAAACGGTAAACCGAGTGTCGAACACAAGGACTGCGTTAACGAATTGAATGTAATTTGGATTACTCAAGTGAACAAAAGGGTACGAAGTTTGGTTGATTGCAAATAACGAAAAATGCGTAAAATAAATTGGTTTGAAATTAAGATAGAAGAAGCTTGTCAGGGATGAGCTTCACTAGACTCCGAACTCAGGTTAATTACCTAACCAACGATCCTTGACTCCTTTAATGAATCACGACCTAATTCTCTTAATTAATCTTGCCCTAATTCCTTAGCGACAGAAACTTTAATTCTAAAGTAAACCCTAATTCCTTAGCAAGTTTGACAATTCAGAATTAAGCATGAATGGACATGAATTAATAAACGGTTTCAAGGGTTTGTATCTATTCCTAGATTACAAAGGCGAGAATTTCTTATCTTGAGCATTCATATATTCCACTTCCGTTTCACAATATGAATCATACAACAATTTAATGATGATCAATCAATAAAAGCATTAAGCATAAAGATAAGAAACATGATTCAATAAATTCATTCAAAGATCAGATTAGGGTTACAAAACAAGAGTCATCATCTAGCTGTTCTCATCCCTAACAATGGAGAATTTAGCTACTCATAATTGAATTACAAAATAGCATAATCAATAATAACATAAGAACATACAAAAACTGACTGTGAGTTGGATGGGGAAGCCACCGCTTCAGTTCTTTGCTCTCAAAATCGCGCTTCTATTCTCCAAGTTTTCGAACCCTCCTTCAGAAAACGCATCTGGCTTTTATAATCCTTGGTTCTAAAACCGACCCATCGTGCCACGACACAGGTCCATCGTGGCACGACGGCCTCATTAAAACTCAGGTCAATGCTATTAAAGTTCCATCGTGGCACGACGTCTGCACCCATCGTGGCACGAAAACTCCAGTGATAAGATCAAGTTCCAACCTCTTCTCATCGTGCCACGACACAGGTCCATCGTGGCACGATGACTTTGAAACTTCTTAAAAATCTTTGCAAAACCTCAAGTTCCATGATTGCTAAATCCTTCCAACCAAGACTACTTCCAGCAAGAGAAACCCAAGTAAAGACTCACTAAAATGTACAAAATAACATCAAAAAATGGGTAAAACTAAGACATGACTCAAGGTCATCAATTATGCGTAAAAAGACAGATTTCTTGAACAGCATATAAGATATCAGGTCTTGTGAAGGTGAGGTATTGAAGGGCACCTGCAAGACTATGATAGAGAGATGGATCCTCATATGGGACACTGTGGGTGGCGTTCATCTTGGATTTTGTATCAACTGGAGTTGGACAGGTTTTGCAGGAAGTCATGACGGCTCGTGAGAGAATGGCTGCGGCATATTTCTTTTGTGAGAGGAGTAGGCAATGCTTTTGGCGAGTAACTGCAATGCCCAAGAAGTAGCTGAGTTGTCCTAAATCTTTCATAGCAAACTCGGAGCTGAGGAAAGAGATGATGGATTGCCGCAAAGGGTCGGATGAGGTGGTGAGCATGATATTGTCTACATAAAGTAAGAGGTATGCAAGATTAGAGTCTCGCTTGTAGATGAAGAGGGAGTGATCGCACTTTCTTTGACAGAAACCAATTGATGAAGCATAGTCGGCAAATCGCTTATACCTAGCTCGAGGAGCTTGTTTGAGCCCATATAATGATTTGCAAAGACGACATACATGATTAGGATGTGTAGCATCTCGAAATCCTAATGGTTGATACATGTAGATAGTTTCTTTGAGTTCACCATGGAGGAAAGCGTTCTTGACGTCCAACTGATGAATATGCCAAGATTTGGAAAGAGCAATACTGAGAACAGTGCGAACTGTAGCCGGTTTGAAAACTGGGCCAAAAGTTTCTCCACAATCAATGCCAACCTGTTGACCTGCACCATCACCTACAAGTTGGGCTTTATGCCTCTCAAATGAACCATCAGAGTTTTCTTTATGTCTAAAAATCCACATAGATCGAATAACATTAACATCAGGTGGTCGTGGTACTAAATCCCACGTCCCATTTTTAAGTGGAGCATTATATTCATCATGAATGACCATTTTCCAATTTGGGTCTTAAAGTGCAGACACGAGATTCCTAGGGAGAGGAGACTTTGTAATATGAGTATGTAAACGGTAGTATTTTTGGTTTGGTTTAAAAATATCGTGTTGGCTCCTAGTGACAGGTTTTGAATGAGGAAGAATATTATCTGATGGTGGAGTTGAAGAAGTTAAAGTGGGGTTTGGAGGTAATTGGGGCTGGTTTGAAGGAGTAACTGGAGTAGTTGGCCGCATGGTTTGATGGGGTATGTTTGGTAAAATAGTGTCGTCAACTGAATTAGGTGATGATGTTGTATTTGAGGGGAGGATCGGTGGGCTCTGTTGAGAATTGGTTTGGTTGTGTGTCATGATATGATTGATGAGGTAAGGGGATAGTTCATTGTCCAGAAAATTGTAGGTATTAGGTTGAGGGGTGTGCAACTGGGCATAGGGAAAAGTAGACTCATCAAACAAGACATAACGACAAATAATAATTTTGTTGATTTTCATATCAAGACACTTATATCCGCGATGGTTTGACGGTTACCTAAGAAATACACATGGTATGGAGCGAGGTTGGAGTTTATGGATGATACTTGAGGGAAAAGGAGGGAAGCATAAACAGCCAAAAATGCGTAAATAGGAGTATGATGGGTTTTTGTTATATAACATGGAGACGGGTGACTGAAAATTAATCGATTTGCTTGGTAAAATGTTAGAGATATATGTGGCCATTTCTAGAGCATAATGCTAAAATTATGGAGGTAGGGATGCATGAATTAGTAAAGTGTGAATAATGTTATTAATGGATCGTATTTTTCGCTCGGCTTTACCATTTTGAGGGGAGGTATATGGACATGAGAGAAGAAAGGAAATTCCATTAAGTTCACACATGTTGCGAAAATTATTAGAGACATATTCTCCACCATTATAACACTAAAAAAAATTTATGTCTCGTTGAAATTGTGTTTTGATGTAAGCTCGCAGTTTTTGAAAAATAGGATAAACTTGAGATTTTTGTGAAATGGGGAATTTCCACAAAAAAAATAGAATGGTTATCCAAGAATAAAACATAATATTTGTGACCTGCCGAGCTTAAAATGGGAGATGTCCATACATCACTATGCAGAATGTCAAAAGGTAACAAGCTATTATTGATAGAATTTGTAAAAGGCAATGATAGAGATGTGACTAGTCAATCCAGAGATCCTTTGAATGCAATAGGAAGTCCTATGAATAAGTCCAAGACAAAGAGGATGAATCAAGCTTGACAAGGCTTAATCATAAAGCTCAATGAAAAAGAAATTCAACATGGATCAGAGGCTGCACCAAATTGGGTCACTTTCTTACAATTGGATCAAGATGCTTTGAGCCCAAATTCACATGACAAGAAGCTTTAGTGGGCTGATTAGTACTAAATAAAACAACCAATAAAAATCCAATTTTCCTCATTTTAATATGTAATTTTCGTTTTTATTCTTGGGTGGATTTTTATATGATCTTTGGTATTCTCCTAGCCTCTCCAAATGCTTCAAAGTAGTGCTCTAAGTTATTATAGTGGCTAGTGGGAATTTTAATCATGTTAGTGCCTATTTTCTAGGTAATAAACATGCACTTATCAATGTATTTGGTAAATGCATGGTAGTGGGAATTTATCTCTAGTATTCCAAGCCTAGGCTATAAATAAGAAGCTCATGTACTTCTCAAATCACAATTTGAAGATTAATCAATTTAAGTTTTCTCTATTGTGAGAACTTTTCCTTTGTTCTTGGGTCAAAAACTTTATAGTGTTGGTTCTACCGGCAGGTCGTGGTTAGGGTCGCACTTTGTTTGATAACTTTGGTTCTACCGACAGGTCGCGGTTAGGGTCAAGTTCCTTACCTGTTTTCAAGATAGTCATATCGGTCACTTATCAGGCAATTTAATGTGTTTTCCAATAGGACATGAATGACAAAACTGAGAATGTAATTTACTAGGTTTATTACATTAAATCAACTTATTTTTGCTAAGAAAAGACAAAACATGATCGCCGGGAAGTCCTAGACGATTATGCCAAGTAGAGGACGACAAAGCTGTAAACGTGGATGGATGTTGAGCCTTATTAGTGATGTTGTGATTGATGATGGGCTATATATCGCCTTGGCTTTCACATCTCATGATAGGCATCCCTGTCTGAAAGTCCTTCACAGAAAAACCAAACGGGTCAAATTCAATTGAAACTTTATTATCTGTAGTAAATTGACGAACAAACACTAAATTTTTAATCAAATTTGGAGCATAAAGGACATTGTTTAGGATAAGAGGTGGGTGGGGGGTTTCTAACTATGTACTGCCAAGACCATGAATTGGAACATAATGACCATTTCCAACAATGATTTTATTATTTTTGCTCAATTTAAAATAAGACGAAAGATTACCTTGCGAGGATGTCATGTGAGAGGTGGCTCCAGTGTCCATGTACCATAAGGGGTCAGGCTGAGCAAGATTGAGAGTGCTGAAAGCATTTGCAATGTCAGTTGGGCTAGGAGTGTTAACATCGAAGGCATCATGTTGAGGTTTAGTCCAAGAATTCCACCCTATTGTGTCTTAGGCCCATGATTAGGCTTGTTCCAGTTTGAGGTTGGGTAAGGGCACGGTGGATAATTCCAAGGACCCCATTGTTGCCAAGGTGGGATGTTCCAAGGTTGCCACGGCTGGTGTTGTTGGCTGCGGTTTCAACTTCCTGAATTGCGGCCCCCACAGTTGTTTTTCTTGCCTCTATAACCACAATTATTGGAATAGGATGGTGTTGAGTTGGGAGCAGATGATGGTGGTGTGGACACAGGTTAAGTTGAAGGGACTTTGGCCACAAGTGCAGTCGGAGCAGAGGAAGAGTTGGAGTTGCGAGCGGCATGTTGGAGCATGGTGGATTCTTCTAGCTTCAATCGTGACCGTGCGGTGGCAAAGGTAGGGAGAGGGTCATGTTGTATGTAGGTAACAAAACCAGCATAGGCGTCTGTGACCCCGGATATCATTTTGAGTACCAAACGCTGTTAGAGACAGGGGAGTCCACGTTGGCGAGTTGGTCAGAGAGAGTTTTGAGGCGGTTGTGTATGCTTTGGTTGAGGATAATTCTTCCAGGTTGGTGTTACTAAACTGATTTTCCAGTTGTACTGCCTGGGAATGTTTATTGTCGTTAAACATTGCGGCAATGCGCGTCCAACATGCTTTGGCGGAGTCATCAACAACGAGAATGGATTGGAGAATATATGTTGTTACTGTTGCATACATCCACTGTAACACCACAACATCAAGGCGATTCCACAAATCGAAATCGTTAGCCTTAAGGTCGGCTGAGACTTTGATGGCTTGTTCATCCGACAGCGGGATGATATGATCAAGCACGTTGTGAACGCGAGCTTGCACTTTGAAGAGAGCAGACCAGGAGAGGTAGAGGTTAGAGTCATTTTCTAACGTCACAGGGATGATGGTTTTGACGTTATTGACGGCGAAAGCGGAGTGGAATTTTGTTGCGCCCCTGGAGGAGAATCAGATTGAGTGACTGATGAAGTGTCATCAGAATTTTGAGGAAGGGAGGTCGATGGTGCCATGATAGAGCAGGGGGAGCGGCGGCGGTGGGGAGAAGGGTTAGGTTTGGATCGGAAGAGCTGATACCATATAAGAAATGAATCCCTTGGTTTTCATTGATACAATGTTTTCCATAATATACAAGTGAGTCAAAGTCTATATTTGGAAGCTAATAATATACAATTATGATTATACTAAATGTAATTATGACTATACTAAATGTACATATATTCTATTATTCTAACAGACTTGGGTGTTCCACTCCTTTTCTCTTGCTATTTGATCAGGTACTTTCTTTCCCTTTAATCTCTCCCTCTTGTTTTTCTCCCTTTTTGTTTTCTTTTTCTACTAAAAGATTAAATGGGAATCGAAGTATCAACTAACATGAATTCAGATGGTGTGTTGAAAGTTAATTCAAATTTAGCCAAAATGTGAGCTTGCGTGTTGTGTAAGTAACTAGGTTGTTAGGTTTCACTTTTTATTATTGACAGATGGTTAGGGCAATTATTTTTCCACTATGTGTATGTGAAATAGATAGAGATCATTGTGTCTGTATAATCAATGATATGTGACCAGTTATTTTTCCTCTATATTATCTTGATGGAAATGTAGATTTTTATCGTTCGAAGGTAGATTGGTCCTTATAAACTCGGTATTGAGTAGTCTGCCATTTTTTTATTTTTCTTTCTTCAAAGCTCCGAAGAAGGTGATAAAAGTATTGGTGAAAATTCAAAGAAATTTTCTTTGGAGAGGTGGTTTGAACATTATAAAGATCAATTGGGTGAGTTGGGAGAAAGTATATTTTTCTAAGGAGGATGGAGGGCTCGGAGAAAAAAAATCTAAAATTGTTCAATTTGTCTTTATTGAGTAAATGAATGTGGCAAATATTAACGAATTTAATGACCATCTGGAAGGATTTATTATTTTTAGATATGGATCAACAATAGACAAACTTTTTTGTTCGAAAGGTATAAGTTGTACAAGGTTAGCTTCTTTGCGAGGGTGGGATTTGTGCTCCATTTTGAATTTGGAAAATAAAGATTCAAATTTGAATTTGGAAAATCAAGATTCAAATTGGCTTTCTAATGTGATTTGAAAAGAGTTGAGAAACAGTGAAGATAATTTATTTTGGAAAGACAAATGGATAGGAAAGCAACTTTTATACTCCTTTCATCCCGTTTTACAGGAGTAGTTTATAAAAATCATGGGTATTAAGAAAAAATTGTTGGAGTAATAAAGTTGTCTCAAATGTATGTGACTATTACTAGATGGACAAAACTTAGATACAATTCTTTAGGTGCTTTTCGTATGGTTATTAACTAAAAATACAATTTTTTTGGATATAACAAACTTTGAGAAAATTATGGATTTAAAAAAATCATGGTGAATTTAGCTAAGGACCTTACGAAAAACACCTAAGAAATTGTACCTAAGTTTTTTTTTTTTTACTAGATTACTCTTAATTAAATATATATTTAATGTTAACTTTTCATATACCAAGATAAATTGTTAATATTAATAAAGGGTATATTTGAAAAAGAATAATCAATGCATCTAGAAATTTGTATATGATATTATATTTAGGAACAATTTTTTTTTGTAAATTACTTCTATAAAAAGGGAGGAAGGGAGTGCTTAAGGTTTACCAATCATTTAGGCACGCGGAAGATAAAGATGCCAAAGTGGCAAACAAGGGACTTTGCAGCTGCTACTGTCCACTTATAGCCCAAAGTTGGATGTGGGCGATGTGTGCAAGTGGCTGCCGGATTCGGGGCATAATTTTTCAGAGAATACCTGCTACAAAGTGTTGCTTGAGATGTGTTTTTCTGCAGATTTTGATGATGATTTTGTGGCAGCTGTTAAGCATTTATTATAGAGCACAATTGTACCGTCTAAAGTCAATGCATTTGGATGGTGTTTGTTACAAGATAGGCTGCCAACAAGAGTAGAGTTGTGGAGGAGAAATGTAATTTCACATGTTCATCAACAATGTTATGTGTGGTGCTTTAACGACATTGAATCCGTTAGTCACTTGTTCGCGATGTGCCCCAAGACGTTGGAATGTGGAAAGAGATCCTTAATTGGATGGAACTCGACTTGTAGGGTGGACAACGGATGTGGTGAAAATTTTCCTACTTTTCAACAATGGGTGCTAGGTGAGAAAGAAGAAAAAGGTGTGTCATCTTGTGTGGTTGACAACGACTTGATGTATTTGGTTGGAGAGAAACAATATTTTATTTAATGATTAAGTGGCTAATTCTCATGGAAGTGGTTGATAGAGTTAAGTGTCGTTCTTGGTCTTGGTTCATCTCTAATGTGGGTAGTAATAAAAAATTAGTCTTTTCGATCGGTGGACAAATCATATTGCTTGTTTTCAATGTATCTAACCATTGTTGCTTTGTAATGGGTTTCATGTATCTCTTATACTTCCTCGGTCTCAAAGTAATAGTCGTTTAAAGTTTGTATACGATTTTTAAGAAAATGATTAATTGTGTTGATTTCAATGATAAAATAATATCATTTACTAAAATATCCTTATTAATTATAGTTAGTGAGTAGTTAAGTTGGATGAAATTCAATAAATAAGAGTATAATAGTGGAAAAAATGATAAATACTGCATTGATATTCTAAAGTGACAATTATTTTAAAATAGAAAAAAAATGTTAAAGAAACAATTATTTTGAGACGGAGGAAATACTCGTTTAATATGATTTTGCTTATAAAAAAAATGTGACTAAAGAATCACCGGTGTGAGTTTTAGTTTTCATTAAGTCTCAATATTTTCTCTCTTTTAGTTTTAGTTTTTCATTAAGTCTCAATATTTTCTCTTCCTCTTCCTCTTCCTCTTCCAGTATCTTAGCACAACTGAGTGTACAAAAAAAATCATTAGTGAGAGTTCTCTTGATACAACATTTATTTGGAAGCAATTTTTTTTACTAAAGTCACATTCATTTTAACCGAGCAGGAACATAAACTAATTATTACTCCGTCCTTCTCATTTTACTTGTAACTTTAACATTTTTTATTTTTTTTAAAATTATTATCACTTTAAAATATCAATACAATATTTATTATTTTTCTTCAATAATACACTTTTATTTATTGAATTTCATCTCATTAATTTCTAAACTAACTACAATAAATTAGCTTTAATAAATAATATCGTGAATTAATCCATTTAACTAATCATTTTGTGAAGAATCGTGACCAATTAAAATAAGATGTGAGAGGATATGTGCCAAACAATTACTGCAATTCAGTCTGCCAAATAGCAAAAGTTTGAATTTGAATGGGTACCAAAACATGGTAGGCCCCAAACTATATCTGACATTGTTAAATCGGTGGCGTGATTATAGAACACTGAATACCTATGCTAAAATCAACTAACTAGCTTTGAAGAAAAACAGTATTGTCGGCAACCGTCTAATTATGATGCATCGTTTTGATTTATTAAAGGTTTAAATGTAGTTTTACTCCTCTATTTTGATTGAATTTGAATTTTGTCCTTTATTTTATATAAATAATTAATTAAGTGAATATTTGTATACTATAATTAAGTCAAGTCAACACTATCACATCAGCCAAAATGAACTCAAATGTGCGTGGAGCAAAATTCTGAAAAAACATAAAACATGAAGTTAAAATTGTAAGTTTTAAAATAGAGTGGGAAAATCCAAATTTAATCAAAATAAGGGAAGTAAAATTTCGAGTTTTAAAATAGGGGGCAAAATCCAGATTCAATCAAAATAGGGGGTAAAACTGCATTTAAGCCTTTATTAAAAAAGCTAAAAAGTGATTTTAGAAAATAAGTGATTTTTTCTTCAAAAAAATAAATTAAAATAAGTGATTTTAAAACTTTTTTTTCTTTTCATTATTTGAATTGATATGTTTTAGTTCATATTTTAGTTCACATTAATCAGGGATAAGTTGCATAAAATTAATTTTATATATTTCGTTTTTGGTAGTGTTGAATTCCTCTTATCTAATATGAACCTCCTAATTTTACTTTTTTAAGATGGACTACAAATTTTTAGTGAAAAATGTAATTTATTATAATATAATTATAAAGAAAGGATGAGCATGTAGCATTTTATTAATTTTTTTTCAATATAGTGCATATTTTTTTAGATGTTTATATTAAATTTTTCCGAGAGTATTTTACACATGTTAGGATCCGTTTGGATTAGATTTATTTTGAGTTTATGCAACATAGCTTAAGAAAATAAATAAACTTTTATGTATCATTTATAAGCTTTTAAACGTTGTTTTTGAAAAAACAGTTTATAAATGTAAGTTAAAGGTGACATTTGTAGTTTTTTTTTATTGAAACTGTCTGGAATAAGGCAATCATATCACCATTGGAAATTTTTAATATAAAATCCTAGATTGCATTAATTCGGTCCCTGACTTTTGTATTACAGTAACTAATAAGAAATGTTAGTTGGAGTTTAAGTGTGCTAAGACTTGATTGCCTTACTCAAAAAAAGACTTGATTGCCATCGTGTTGTGTTAACTAAAAACATAACATAAGCTCTGTATTTGAATGATAAATTAGAGACTAATTTTATTAACATTTCGAGGAGTGTTATAGATACTTTTTTAAAATTGGATCTCACATAAAGTGATAAGACTCACACGTGTTTCATAAATAAGAAAGTGAGTGTTAGAGAATATTAAAAATAGATTTTTCCTAACATTTCTTGTATTCTAAAATATCAATAAAATGATGGAGGTCCTAATTGACAAGAATATCTAATTTTAGATAGTATATTGAATATTTACTCATTTGCTTTTAGATCCTCATGTATGTTTCAATCCTTTGAGCGAGAAACGAACTACAATAAATTGCAAAGTTTTCACTCAAAAGTTAGATTTGAACTCATTACCTCTATTTAATTTCGAAGAGATTCTTTACAATATCATACAAGTGCTCTTAAAATATATATTTTTTTGTTTTGCTTTTAGTTCGTGTAAAGTTTTGTTTTGGTTTTTAGTCATCGAAAAAATCTCTCTCTACTTTTTGTTTTGGTTTTCATTAACAAAAGTAAAACTAAGCAAATTTATTAGAGGAGTGTTATTGGTATATTTTTTAACACACATTTTTTAATAGACTCCAATTAGGGAGGACAAGTAAAACATGAGTGATTTTAAGTTCAAACTCTTTTTTTTTTAAAGAAATTCACACTCTTTTGTTTTGTGTACAATAAGTTAAAGTTGTTTTTTGAACAATAAATTAAAGCTTAATCCTGTTAATATATTTTTTTTGACAAAATTAATATAATATTACTTTGTTTCTATTTTTTTTTTAAATTGAGAAAATTATTATTAACAACGTAACGCTAATGATTATCTTACAACTTTTTCATTTTTATAAAATTAGGAATAGTAAATAGGTCCATTTAGACTGTTTTTTTATATAAATTATAAGTAAATATATCCATTTAGAATGTATTTTTTATAAAAGATAATAATATATTATTTGCTATGTTTACCCTAGACAAATTAAATTATGAAATAATAGAGAAATTCAAAGAGTATGCTATATGGACAAAATAATTTGACACAAATACAAAACACTGTTTGCATCATGTATTTGTACCGTGTATCGTATTTTGGCAAAGGATTATTCTTTTTTAAATAAAAAAAGATAATAATATAGAAATATGTATGTGACACAAGCAATTTTACATTGTCATTCCGTTTAGAGTACTTTATGAACAACTAAAATGGGCCATGTTATTAATCATGTAGAGTACTTCGGTAATCAATAAAATGCAAGTAGTTGACCATTTACTAAACATAGTTATAAAATAGGAAATGCTAGTTAAAAAGTTTACAGAGAAAGTTTTGTCTTAAAAATAATGCATTTAACCATATTACAAGTTTAAAAAGTAACTTTCATTATATAAAACTTATAAATTATTTTCATTTCAAAACTTTAACAACTGTCCTAGCAAAACCCTTATAAAATAACCGAAGTACATAGATATCTCATTAACCTTTGTATTTCCTTAACCACAAAAATTTAAGTCATTAATAGCTTAAGATATTTTACTAACCACGAAAATATGAATTAGTTTAAGTGATTAATATCTTTCATTTTATAGCTTAAGGAAGTACTTTTACATGGTTAATGATATATATATATATCTTACGTTTTTTGTATTTTATATATATATATATGTGTGTGTGAGTGAATTCGTTGACATTGACATCTGATGTCAACGGATTCATTGATACCAAATCTCAACCGTTGATTTTATCTAATCAAAGGATAATAATAATAATGTCCATATTCCATTTCCTTTGCATCTTTTTTTAATCACACACTATTATTGGTTTTCTCTCTATCTACTTTAATGCAACAAAGACCATCTCAATTACAAAAAACAGAATCACCTCTCTTAATACCCAGCAAAAACGAAACTTGATTTTTCTGTACACAGAAGCAATTCAATGCTCCTTTTTGTTACTCTCACGTAGTGCTTAACCCTCAGTGACTGTTATCATTTCGGATCTCTTTTATTTCATTCATATGATGCGATTAGTATATTTTTGTTTGATCCAAATGGTTTGGGATCATCCCCTTCCAAATTCCTATGTCATCGTCTCTTTTCAATTCAAACGAAACAAAAATCCACAATTCACAAAAGAAAAATACGAGATTAAGCACCTGAATAAATTTTTTGAAATTGGAATAGAAAAATATGTGAGTTAATTGCACTGCTTCATATTTCACAAATTATCACAACAATAATTGATCCAAACACAGATCGAAATGAATCACAGGATGTGAGAGGGCAAAAGATCAAGAAGATTTATAAATATCAGTTTAATTTTGCAGACAAGAGAATTAGGAGGATCATGATAAGATCATGTTTTTAATTTGGGTTTTTTATTCATTAAAAACAATAATAGGGTGTGATTGAAAAAAAGGATACACAATAAAAAAACGTGGCTCTATAATTATCATTTGATTAAATAAAATCAACGGTTGAGATTTGATATCAACGAATCCGTTGACACTATATATATATATATATATTCAGGATATCTAACGAGAACGATATTTTTATGTGAGAATGTGAAATAAATTTTCAGTCTTTGGATTAAGATTTAATAACTGAGATTAAAATGTTCAATTAAAAAAAATACGTGCCTCCCGATATCTTATAACCACGCACACCGCTTCTTCTTCCACATACCTAACAACCTTCTCATATAACCTAACAACGTTATTCTTTTATGAGACCATGACAAAATGCTGGCAGAGTAGATGTAACAAATCCCTTCTCGTATTTTTTTTATAGATGAAAAATATTCTTTTTCCCTATCTCTATTTCTTCATTCTCGTTACCAATACTTCTTTGACAACTCGATCGTCTCGTTAATGGTTGGTGCTGATGAATTGAATTGATGAATCAAAAATAACATATAATAATGTAATTGATGAATGGAATGAAAGTAGGGAAAAAAAAAAAAAGACTTGTTTTTACTTCCATGGATCTAGACACAAAGCAATAGATGAAAAGAGAGAGAGCTAATGATGAAGGTAAGAAAGCATAAGTTGAATTGTGTTGTCTTTTTCAAAAACTTTTCTAATACGTCTTTATCAAAACAGTTCAGATCAGAAGCAGAGTTCTTATCAGAGTCTAAAACAGAGTTATGCGGCAAAAATTAATTTAAACACACAGAGAGAAGAGAGAAAGAGATGACAAAAGCAAATTATATTAGAAATCGAGAGTAGTCTATTCCCCTTGCACTTCCAAAAGATTTTCACTAAATTCGCACAAGATTACAATTTGCTCAAACACACAAATAAAAGGCTTTCTTTGTTCAATCTAAGTTTAATCAAATAAAAGAGATTGTTGTTTACACTTGATATACAACCAGAGGTGTAAGAAGTTTAAGTTCAGATAGATTCTGATACTTAAGAAATTCAAAGATATAAAAGTTTGTAAGAATTTCTCTAAGTGTTTGTGCGTTGTATAATTTGACAGAGTAAAGGCCCTTGTAAAATGACACAAGTCTTGTTATATCTCCTCAACTGCTCAGGTCCTTGTATAGGAGAAAATCTGAGAGTCGTTGTTGAAGAAGAGACAACGCACCAAATTAGTCATTGAGAAGCTTGATCAGAGTCATCGAGTCTTTTACTCAAATGGATAATGTCGTTGAGTAGTCATTCGAAATTTATTTTCTTCTAATAGAATGATCTGTTAAATTCTCTTTGTCCTTGAATTTATTTGTTTGTTTCAACACATGGTCAGAAGAAGACAAATTGTATTACTATGAGTCTGGTAGTGAAAGTCCTTTAGAAGACGAAAAACTGGTTCAGAGTCTTCATCTTCTAACGTCACCTCAAATGCTTCATCCTTCAGAGTCTTCAATACTTCAAATGCTCCATTCCTTCAGATGTTTTTGAAATTTCTTTTTATGATAAGAATATTGACTTTCTGGCTGACCTTTCTTCAGATATTGTTTCAAGTCTTATAAGCTTCTGTTTTGCCTCAGATGCGCTCTTATGCATTCATGGTCTTAATGTTTCAGAACCAAAACTTGATTTAAGAATCAAAATTTAATTTTATAGTCCTGCAAACTCGAACACACTTTAGCATATCTAATTATTCTTTCATACTTTGTTATCATCAAAACTTCAGAGGCTTGTACAAAACCCATTTTGGTCATATATATATATATATGAGAAATCTTCTAAAAGAGACTTCAAAGGATCCCTCCACACTATACCAAGAGGGTGAACTAGAACAACACTATTAGTCCATCTAACCTTATATCAAAATCACCTAATCTCAACTGAACAAGTGAAAGACTAGGAATAGAACCCCGCAGTCAACCAACCCCTATTTAAATCCACCACATGACACTATCAGTGCCAAGACATAATGGATTCATGATCGCACTCATAAAAGAAACATGTGTGACCAAAATATTTTCCTAAAACCCACTTCCAAGAGGTAAATTTAATCGTATCCACAAACTGAAACAGAAACGTCTCCTGCCCTAAAAAGATGCGAGTATTTCGGGATCTCCATAAGGACCAAACAATAGTTTGTCAAACTAATAAGAAACCTAACCTCTCTTTTTCCCCCACCTAAGTCTTAAATAATACAACGACGACTTGTTAAATATGAAGATATAACAGACTCCTATTCTGACCACCTAAGCCTCTGATATCACACCTGACCTAAAAAAGGACGTATAACAAAAAGGTGATAAGCCAACTACACATGGTCATTACAGAAAACACAAGAAATACGCCCAAGATAAAATATAATCCTCGTTGAAAAGAGATTCTGACGAGTCGAAATCCTATCCTGAAGCAGATGCAAAGAGAAAACCTTCCCCTTGAGAGGAGACCAAGACTTTCACACCCTTGAAAGAAGTTAGACAATTTCTTATGACCTTTCATCCACCTCACTATCTCTCATATGAAGGAACCTATAAGCTGACCTCACCGAATAAATAATAGATGAATCATTGTTCCTTACCCAAAAGTCTATACCTACTTAAAAGACCATACTCTCTAAATCCTTAAGCAGCTCTCCCAAAGTCACACTCTGACTTAAAAAGACCTCTCCTCCATTTAAGGTCCCAAACCCACTTGGATCCATCTCTCATAGTCATATCAATCATTTTAGCTTCTTTCTAAATAAAAACTTAAAACAATCTACGGAAACGAATCTTTAAAAAAATATCACGCAACCATGGATCATTCAAAAAATGTGTAGACTGACCATATCTAACCTTCCTGAAGGCACTAACATATAACTAATCAGTAGGCTCTGTTTGGCCTCTTTCCAATAAAGATATCTCCTTCTACAAATTTGAGACACCTCTTAAACCTACTGCATGCCTGCCACGATGATCCTATTGAGACTCTTTTGCATATCTGGATCTAATTATATCTTTCCACAAAGACTCTTGTTGGTGACCACAAGACTCTTGCTTCCAAGCTTCCCCATCTAGCGAAAGTTGTAGCCAAAGATCCTTCAGCTAAGGAGATGCTAGAAGATGCTACTTAGAAGGCAGAGTCCCTCAAGAAAGCTGTTGAGAGACAAGTGTTAGAAGTGGGCCTGATGATTGAGGAAGAAATTGCTGCTCAGAGGACAGAACCTGAGCAAGTAGCAGAAGTTGCTGGTGAAAAGAATCTGCCAGATGGAAATGCAGAAGACACTCATATTCTGCAAGGTAATGATTTTGTATCTTGTGTAAATGTTGTTGGTGCTTCTTCAAACCCCTCAAGAAGGGCTATCTTGGAATCGGCCTCCTCAAACTAGACCTTTCAAGCCGACATGTCCCCTTCCAACGCAGATATCTTGGAGGCGCCCTCTTGAAGATCTTTGTTTAGGTGAATGTGGTCGGCACCCAGGTTTTTCACCTTCCTTTCAGCGAAAGAAAGAGACTCTTCAAGCTTCTTCTGGCCATCCAAGGCCTCCTTGGCCCTTTTATCAGCCTCTTCATCCCTGGCGTTGGCTTCGTCAAGTTTCTTATTGGCTTCATTGAGTTTCCTTTCGGCCTCTTCTCCAGCTCGCTACACTTCCTCCGCGACATCCTTCTGCACCTTCTTTATAGCTTCTTTGTGAGCACCTTCGAGATCACGAAGCTTTTTCTTGGCTTCCTCAAAAGCACGAAGCTCGTCGTCAGACTCCCCCTGAGGCTGGGGAACCAAGCCTGGGACAACATCATAACCCGCCATCAAGGTGCACAAACTCGCCACCTTGTAGGCACTTATAGCACCATCTGCCACCAACTTCCGCCAGGTGGGACCATCCATGCGATTAAAGTAGCTCTGGTCCCAAGGTGTCAGAGCACGCATGAAATCGTCCCTAGACCTGAGGAGAGAACCAATATAAATACTTGGAAGCTGGAACACATGCTTTGAGCTTACCCCGATCAGTAGACTGCATAGCAGCAATTTGGAGGGTGGCGACGGGGTCACTCCCACCAATGTTCAAGTTGTCGGCATGGAAGAGTCCCTTATCTTCAGCCCGAGGTTTCTTAGAGTATTCCATGTTATCTTCCCTCCCTTCCCCATCATTATGGACATCCCTATCCCTTTTTGACCTCCTATCCCGTTGGCCGGAAGCACCGGAGGAAGGCCTGGAACGGTCTCTGGAACCCTTGTAGGACTCTTTTCAGAGATCCTTTGGGGGCTCAGAATCTTTTAGAGATTTCAAAGAGTCCCTCGCACGACGACGAGAGCCTTCCCGAGATGAAGAATCTACTTCCTTCACAGCAGAAACTTTGGCAAGGTCAGGAAGAACGACACCCTCCCGACCTTGGTTTGATCCCTTGGTAAGGACGTCGCTGCAGCACTGGGAGTGGGGGCGTCCTGCTTCATGGACCTTAGTGTATCTAGGCGCCTCATAGAGTCTGTAGGAGAGAAAAAATCAAAAGATAAGCCAAAGATTAAAAGAGAACGACAACAAAGAAAAAGGAAAAATGATAAGACAAACCGAACTCTCTCTCTTTCTCTCTCACCAAAGATCTCTCGCCGATGGGCAACATCCCCCCCTCTGATGACTATGGAGTAGCAATAAATGTCACAAGAAAGGGGGGTTTGAATTGTGACCCTTTTTTGTTGTATTTTAATTCTGAAAGTTGAACAGTAAGATATACTCAAGAAAAAGTTTCTTGGTAAAGGTTAGATAAATATAACTTAAAGGGTTTAATAAAAATAGTTGTTTTATCAAGGACCAGAACGTTCTGGATAATAATTATATTAAGATAGAAATAATAAAACAATATTAATAATTATTAAGGACCAGAGAACTCTGGAGAAATATAAAGCAATTAAAAGATAAATAATATTAATAGTTAGTTAAGGACCAGAGAACTCTGGATAAATAGAAAGCAGTAATTAAACTGAAATATAAATAGTTAGTTAAGGACCAGAGAACTCTAGATAAATAGAAAATAGTAATTAAACTGAATTATAAATAGTTAGTTAGGACTAGAGAACTCTGGATATAGAGTAGTTATATTAAGGACCAGAATGTTCTGGATAGTTAGTTATTATAACAGTGATAGTATGTGTTTAATGTTTAAATAAATAAAGAGAGAAGGATAGAAGATGACACAAGAGTTTTTATCCTGGTTCACCCAAAACAGGCTACTTCCAGTCCCCACACATCGTGTGAGATTTTTCACTATAGTTTCAAGCCACAAGAAACGTTCTTCGTGACACTATAAGTCTTGATCACACCAGATCAGTCTGTTACATCCAGTATTATCAACCTCTGCAGGCTTCTACAATTCTTTGCTTTCGCACAAGAAAGGTTGGAACAATTCTTTCTCAAACTATTGTAACAAATAGACTTGAGAATACAATACACTTTTGTATGAAGAGATGGGTTTTGGATCAAATAAAATTCTCAACATATATTTGAGATTTTATCAAAAAACTTGAATGAGTGTGATCCGAATGTAGTGGTGGATGATGTTTGTTTGTTGTTTGAAGAGTTTTTGAGTGTAGTGATAATTTTCACTTGAGAGAGAGAGATAATTTCTTTGTAAAACTCTTAACAATTCCTTTGACATGCTCCTCTATTTATAGCAGTATATAAGCTTGGAGGCCACTGCATAAACAACTGTTTGTACGCATCCCAAAGAGACATGTGCTGATATTTGTTGCTTGGAGTCCAAGAATGCCTAAAATTGTGAATTCTGTCAAAGGCAGAACGTTCTTTCAGTTCCAGGCAGATTTGAAGTAATAAGCGTGGTGTAGACCAGCTGTGATCTGGTGGCTTCTTTGATGTGATATGATGATGTCACATTAATGTTGATTTTTCTTTGTAAAACAAAGCCTTGTTGTGACACATTAAATTTCTTCTATTTGTGTCATATTGTCAAAGGTATCTTTATATCTTCTTTTGGTGAGACATAAGGAATATTTTGTGCTTTGATGTTTGTAGCAAGATGTTTGATAGACTTTTAGCAAGTGTACTAAAGCTATCGAAGTAATAAAATTTATAAGTTCGTATCCACAGGGACTGTTACAACTTCTACTCCGCAATGTCGTTATTATTAAGGATGTATTAAATGGGGGTTGCCCTAGGCAGTTGGTTTGATTGCATAAAAAGTAAAAAGCTGATAAAAGTGGTTTTGAATATATAAGGAGAGATGAGATCAAGTCTTTCGAATCCTCTGATTAATTTTGTTTGGTAAACTGCACCTATTTCTATGAATCCTCCTCTAGTTTTACGATGATTAACAAAAATAGTCCTAATCAATCCCTTGAGTTAGAACCCTCTTCTCGGATTACAGCCCCTAATCCCTTAGGTGATCTAATATTCCTCGAAGGTTTTACGAACGTTAACCTATTATCACAAATAAACGATTATTCATTCCTAGACTAACCCTGTTTATTTGAACAATTCAATTAGGTCTAAGTTGAAAGCTAGGGTCAGTAGTCATTCATTCTCACCAAATCATTGTTATATATTGTTAGTATATAGAAAGCATTAAGAACAATTGAATTGAAAAAAACTAGATTAATATTCATAAGCCATAGAGTTTCACAGCCACATGTTTCAAACAGAATACATTAGAATCATCTCCAGACCTAATCTCTAAGAGATTTAGCTACTCATAATATGAATTACAAATAACATAATCAATTGAAGCATAAAAACATACATCAACTGACTATGAGTTGGATGGAATGGCCACCTCTTCAGTTTTGTGCTCTCCAAATCGTGCCTCCAATCTCCAAATTTCTCTACCCTTGTTTATGAAAACAGTTCAGCTTAAATAGGCAACAACTGCTCCTCAAATCCTGACACGATTTGATGAAATCGCGACACGTTTCTGCATTAAGGTCCCCAAGATTCACGATAATCAGTTTCCCAATCATGACACGATTATGCAATCGTGACACGATTTTATAGACATAACTCTACTTCCAATCTGGTCAGAAAAATCGTGACACGATGCCCAAATCTTGTCACGATGCACTTAGTTCAGGTTCTTGATGTTTTCTTGCTTTTTGCACCTCCAGGTTGTCTAATAATGCTACAGATTCAATAAAAACATCAAAACAACTGATAAAAACATGTAATGACAGCATGTCATCACAACCCCAAACTTGAATCATTCCTTGTCCTCAAGGAATTTACTTGTAGAATTGACAAATGATAGTAAAATAACAATTTACCTAACCAAGTGATAGTACCAAAAGTTCATCTCCTTGCTAGCCATTTGATGGGCCAGCTGGCTTGACTATATCCACTATTCACAACTCCACGCAACAGTTTGATAAGGGTTTTCCCACAGTCGACATGCAGATCTACATATTACCATACGCTTGAAAAGTTTCTAAACATCAATCAAAGTCCATGTCAACACACACCGTAAAGGTCTTTAAGGGTTATAACGGGGCTTAGGTGAAGGTGAGATAATTTTTGGAAAAGTAGGTTAAACAAATATTGGAGTTAAGCTTTCCTACTATATTGGAAAATTTGAACATTTACCTCATTCACCCCATAAAATAAACACAAGTACTAGAGAACTCTTTCATCTTTGAGACAATAATATTTTCATTAATTCATTTATTTTGTCTCTTCTCTTTTTTTTTTTCTAGCACCTTTTGTGCATTTTTTTTTTCAATCTCAGTGAGGTATTTGACTCTCTTTAGTTCTCTAGTACCCCTACCCCAAACTTAGTTGGTTGCAAATTCCAAAAGCAACCCCAAACTTATGTTTTAGCAACATCCTACAGCCTAACTCCAAACCAATATTTGGGTCATACAACTTAAAGTCTCTAGGCTTAATATGTAGTTTGTCACCGAACAAAAGGATCTACGCCTACCGGTTCAAATTGGCTTTTCAAAAGGATAAGTTTTCAACAAAAATACTTCAGGTAGGCTTCAAAAAGGCTCATGGTACCAAGCACTATGTCTTAGTGTGTGTATGACAAGACCAATCAACAATAGAGAAAAATCACAAGTTCTAGAAATATAGTTGCATGGAACACTCTTTAAAGTAAATTGAAAAATAAAATTTTAGCAATGACCTTACGAGTTATGATTTCTGGGAGTTGTGACTACCTATCCACACAATGCCGTACACTTCGCCTTTGAGTTCCAAGCCTCTACCTCCTTATGAACTTTTGATTACCACTTGATCAAACAATTGTTACGAAACTGGAAAAAGTCAATTAAACAAACAAATTCATCAATAATAAACAAGTGAAAATTCATTACAAAATAGGGGCATACTCGAGATTCTTCCAACATGCTGACAATTATTTGACTCAACAATGGAAAGAAATAAAATAAAAAACATTAGAGAAAAATAAAAGGATGGATTGCCTCCCATCAAGCGCTTTTGTTTTATGTCATTGAGCTTGACGCTTCAACCACTGTTAGGGTGGCAGAAATGACAGAAAAAATATATCATCCTTCTTCTTCCTCTTGTTTGGTAGGAATTCCATGAATTTGGCACAAAGAGTCAGATACTCTCATGCACCCACTGTATTTGAGCTCTTCCACCTTGGAGAAGGACATGTATCCATTTGCACATGAGTGGTTTCTTTAAACCCCGTTTGTTGAGACTTCAGGTAGAGACCAGCATTCCACACTTGTGGATTTTCTTCAACAACAATAACTTGACACTCAGTCTCCATCTCAACCAAATTCTTCTGAGACTCATATGCTTTTTCAACAAGATTACCACACTGAACTTCAAATTTCTCAAATGAAACTCAATTTAACCTCAAGAATTCATCTAAAATATTTTGTAGTTGAGTATGGTAATCGATGTTGATCACCTCTTGCTCTTCTTCTTTTTCTATGAATTGGTTCTCACAATAGTAACTATTATGATAGCCTCCACAAAAATCGCAGCTCATACTCAATCTTGCTTCCAAATCCTTTATATGTAGAGAGATCATCCATTTTTCATAACAAAGGATACCGATCTCTTCTGAATCAATCAGCGACCGACTATCCCACATTGCTACAAAACTCAGAAATACCTTTCAGTAGTAAAGCACTAGAAAGAGATATGAAGAGCATAAATCATAATTTTTTTTATATAATTTTTTTTCACTATACAAACAAAAACGCAAATGACAGAAATCCTAAATAGTAACGAAATTTCACAGTTGAAGTGATTCAACAGTCCCCAGCAACGGCTCCAAAAACTTGATAGACTTTTAGCAAGTGTACTAAAACTATCGAAGTAATAAAATTTATAAGTTCGTATCCACAGGAACTGTTTCAACTTCTACTCCGCAATGTCGTTATTATTAAGGATGTATTAAATGGGGGTTGCCCTAGGCAGTTGGTTTGATTGCATAAAAAGTAAAAAGCTGATAAAAGTGGTTTTGAATATATAAGGAGAGATGAGATCAAGTCTTTCGAATCCTCTGATTAATTCTGTTTGGTAAATTGCACCTATTTCTATGAATCCTCCTCTAGTTTTACGACGATTAACAAAAATAGTCCTAATCAATCCCTTGAGTTAGAACCCTCTTCTCGGATTACAGCCCCTAATCCCTTAGGTGATCTAATATTCCTCGAAGGTTTTACGAACGTTAACCTATTATCAAAAATAAACGATTATACATTCCTAGACTAACCCTATTTATTTGAACAATTGAATTAGGTCTAAGTTGAAAGCTAGGGTCAGTAGTCATTCATTCTCACCAAATCATTGTTATATATTGTCAGTATATAGAAAGCATTAAGAACAATTGAATTGAATAAAACTAGATTAATATTCATAAGCCATAGAGTTTCACAACCACATGTTTCAAACAGAATACATCAGATTCATCTCCAGACCTAATCTCTAAGAGATTTAGCTACTCATAATATGAATTACAAATAACATAATCAATTGAAGCATAAAAACATACATCAACTGACTATGAGTTGGATGGAATGGCCACCTCTTCAGTTTTGTGCTCTCCAAATCATGCCTCCAATCTCCAAATTTCTCAACCCTTGTTTTTGAAAACAGTTCAGCTTAAATAGGCAACAACTGCTCCTCAAATCGTGACATGATTTGATGAAATCGCGACATGATTCTGCATTAAGGTCCCCAAGATTCACGATAATCAGTTTCCCAATCGTGACACGATTTTATAGACAGAACTCTACTTCCAATCTGGTCAGAAAAATCGTGACACGATGCCCAAATCGTGTCACGATGCACTTAGTTCAGGTTCTTGACGTTTTCTTGTTTTTTTCACCTCCAGGCTGTCTAATAATGCTACAGACTCAATAAAAACATCAAAACAACTGATAAAAACATGTAATGACAGCATGTCATCAATGTTCGTCTTCAGAAGCTGAACCTCAGAAGATGAACCTTCAGAAGCAGAACTTCAAAAGCAGCCTTCAGACGCAGCCTTTAGATGCAGTTCTTCAGACGCACTGTTCATCAGAAGCTGATCTTCAGATGCAGGCTTCAGACGTACTGTTCATCAGACGCAGACTTCAGACGCACTGTTCATCAGATGCTGTCTTCAGAAGCTGGATCTGATCTTTTTGAAGAATTCTTTCATGCATGTCTTTTTTCTCTTTTGCTTTGATGAGGATGTTTTTCTTCATATGAAAGCTTAGAATGTTCTTCTCTTTAACAAGAACATTCTCATGAAACATTTCTCACAAAACACATTAGTAGATAACAAGTTAAAAAACAATTATAGAATGTTTGTGATCTTTAAAACATCAAATAAGGATTTTGTCCTCAACAATCTCCCCCTTTTTGACATGACAAACATTTATAATTTGTTTTTGATTTTGACATTAAATTTTGAGATTTGATAATATTTTGAACAAATAATTTTATCAATAACTCCCCCTCAATTTTAGCATCCAAGATCTTTTTAGCAAATTGAGAATATACACAATAATGAACCAAAATATCATTTCATTTATATAAAGATGATGATACATTTCTCAAGTTCATACATGGTTCAAAATATCAAAATATCATAATGTAGCAAAATAGCATAAATAACAAAATATACTAAGTGCATAATACAGAAGTACATGGAATAAAATTTTAAGGCAGCAACATAATAAAATTATGTCCTTGTGTCCATTAAGCGCGCAGCAACAACAATATTCCAAAACAAAGTGTACTTCTAATTATCTCCCCCTTTGTCTCATAAAAAAGGAGATAAGGCACCAAAGCTTTAAGTACTGGGAGAAGACCCATCAGAGAAGGAAGAAACAGATGGTAACGACATTGTGACAATGAGAGGTGGAGGAAAAGGATTTGCCATGGGAGGATCAACATCCAATTTTACACTCAAAGTGTGTGTCAACCAAGTCCTTAGAATGTTGTTTTCTAAACAGTTGAACACCAAGTAAGACATAATTGCCTCTTGTCCAGAAAACATTTTAGGAATATCATTCCTTGTTTTGCTTGTGTTCTTTTCAATTTTTAACCTTTTAGGAGGACGTTCGTCCGTTAGAGGAGGGGAAAAAGCACCGATCAACAAATTAGTGAAAGAAGGGGAGGCGGATTGCAAAAATTTTGGGAATGGGTAAGAGGTTTGAAGCATTAAGCTCGTGCGCATTTGGCTTAAAAATAGCTTTGCACACAACATCATGATCAAGCTTAAGATCCTCATACCAATTATCACCAAAGACAGATGGACCCTCAAGAGGGATGTTTAGGATTTTTGAAATTTCATCTAAAGTGAGATGAATTTCAACACCCTTAATTTTAGAGACAATCAAATTTTTTTCAGGAAAGCATTCAGCCATAAGATAAAAAGTTTGAATGGCTTCAGGATAACATCTTTCCCTAACTTGAAGAAATGGAATCCAACCAAGAGCATCAGGATATTTTTTGATGAAAATTTCTTCACTTTCTAGTTTTTCAAAATTGAAGTATGTGCCTACCCCAATGGGTCTAGATGACCATTTGTCATATAAGGTTTTGTTTAGATCAGGATCAATCAAAGGAGGAAACCTAGACTTAGACACAGAAAGTTTAGGAGAACCTACCCTTTTTGAAGCAGACTTTTTATGGGGAGAACATTCTGGAACAACTTTTTTCCCTTTTTCTCTTCGTGTCAGAGGTGGTTTAGGGTTTTTATGAGGAAGTGGTTTTTTAGAAACTTTCTTTGCAGTTTTAGCAGGTTTCTCAGAGGGTTTTGATGTTGGTTCAACTTCAACATTGGTTGGTTGATCATTAGTTGGTTGTGGAGATTTTTGTGGAGAAACGGTTTTCACATTTGTTGGTTGAGGGGTCGTTTCTTATGGAGCAGTTTGTGGTGAAGTTGGTTTAGGATTCGATTGAGAAGAATGTTCTTCATGAACAGTTTCTTCATCAGAATTACTTATCTCATGGATGGTTTTATCCATACTTTTGGTTTTCCTAGCTTGTTCCTATTCCGGACAGTATTCTCTGAGATCTCCTAGTTTTAATGGATTGTGTTGATGTTACTTTTTTAGGTTTAGATTTGGTTTTGAGATGTGGAGGTGTTTGGGCTATGTTTGGAGCCGTGGTTTGGAAGAGTGGTGGTAAGATGAAGTTTAAGGGAAGGACGTTTTCTGGAGGAACATACTCAATCATTTCCATTGAAGGTTCGATTTGAGCAGAAACAAATTGATTTTCAAATGTTGGTGTTGGTTTCACCGGAGAGGATGGTGGCGAGGGAGGAGATGGTGAGCGAGGAGGAGATAGAGATGGTGAAGGGTTTCTAAAGGGTGCATGATTACCCTTTGTTCTTGCCATTTTTGGAAAGGATGAAAATGTGATTTCAGGAATTTTGAGGAGTTAGGTTTTATAGGAAAATGATAAGTTGTTTTGGTTTGGAGATGGTTTTTCAGAAGAGATAAGAGAGGTTCGAGAGAGAGAGAAAGAGGAGGGAGGTGATTGGATTGAAAATGGTTTTGGGGCCAAAAGAGAGAGATTGTGGGCTAAGTAATGATGATTTTGTAAAAAGGTATTAGGAAGTGTTAACACCTTTTTAGAGAGAACCTTGATGATATTTTTTGTCTTCTCAAGAGAGAAAGACAGATTTTTTTAGCGTGAGCCCCTAAACACATATGATGAAAATACAAGAATGTTCTCAGAACATTCTGAGAGTTTAGTTTTTGTAAGGATTTTGAGTGATGTTTAATTTTTCTTTGATAAATTTAAACCTATCTTCTACAAGAGATTTTGTAAAGATATCAGCTAATTGATTTTCAGTATCAACAAAGATTAATTCAATTTCCTTTTTATTCACATGATCTTTAATGAAATGATGTTTAATTTCAATATGCTTTAATCTTGAATGTTGAATAGGATTTTTGATAAATTTATAGCACTTGTATTATCACAAAATATGGGAATATTTGTGTACCTTTTTGAGAAATCTTCAAGTTGATTTCTTATCCATAGTACCTGAGAACAACAGTTTGCTGCTAACACGTACTCTGCTTCAGTGGTTGATAGAGCAATGGTGTTTTGTTTTCTACATGACCAACTAATGAGTGCATTTCCGAGAAACTGACATGTACCACTTGTACTTTTTCTTTCAATTTTGTCTCCAGCATAGTCAGCATCACAAGCTATAAGATCAAAACAAGAACCTTTTCTATACCAAAGGCCAAGATCAGTAGTACCAACTAGATATCTAAAAATTCTTTTTACATCAATTAAATGTGATTCTCTAGGAGAAGTTTGAAAATGTGCACATAGTCCTATTGCAAAAACAATATCTGGTCTACTAGCAGTTAGGTACAACAGAGATCCAATCATACCTCTGTATTCTTTTTCAGAAATAATTTTTCCTTTTTCATCTTTGTCTAAATTTGAGGATGGATGCATGGGAGTTGCCATTATTTTGGCCTCATTCATTTTATATTTTTTAAGGATATCCTTAGTGTATTTTTCTTGACAGATAAATATTCCATTTGATTCTTGTTTGATTTGTAAACCAAGAAAAAATCTTAATTCTCCCATATATTTTCATGAGACCGGAAAATTTGCATGAGACCGGAAAATTCTTCACACATTTTTTCATTTGTTGATCCAAATATAATGTCATCAACATATATTTGAACAATTAGAAAATTTGTTTTATCATCTTTTCTAAAAAGTGTTGTGTCAATTTTTCCTCTAGAAAAATCATTTTTGATTAAGAATGTACTTAACCTTTTATACCAAGCTCGAGGAGCTTGTTTTAGACCATATAGTGCTTTTGTGAGTTTGAACACATGATTAGGTTTATCTGTGTTTTCAAAACCAGGAGGTTGATGCACATAAACTTCTTCATTTAAAAATGCACTTTTAACATCCATTTGAAAAAGTTTGATATTTTTATGTGATGCATGTGCAAGAAGAATACGTATTGCTTCTAACCTTGCAACTGGAGCAAAAGTTTCATCATAGTCAATACCTTCTTGCTGATTATATCCTTGAGCAACAAGTCTAGCTTTATTTCTGATGACTTTTACTTCTTCATCTAATTTGTTTCTGAAGACCCATCTTGTTCCAATTATAGATTGATTTTGAGGTCTTGAGACAAGAGTCCATACTTCATTTTTCTCAAATTGAAAAAGTTCTTCTTTCATGGCTTTTACCCATGATTCTTCACATATTGCTTCATGTATGTTCTTTGGTTCGATATGTGAGATCATTGTCATTTTACTGTCATTTTCTTTGAATGATAACCTTGTTCTAACCCTATCTGATGTATTTCCGATGATTTGTTCGGGAGGATGATCACTGACAGTTTTCCAGCTTTTTGGAGGTGTTTGTGAGGAAGATGCCTGATTGTTATCTTCCTGTCTTATAATTTCTTGATTTGGAAGATCTTGCTCATTATCATCTTTGTTAGTAATAAGATCATCAAATTCATCAAATATAACATGCATGCTTATTTCCATAGTTTGATGTTTTAAATTAAAGATCCTATTCCCTTTAGAATTTGTAGCATATCCTAAGAATATACCCTTGTCTGATTTTGAATCAAATTTTCACAGGTTTTCTTTATCATTTAGAATATAACAAACACAACCAAAGATGTGAAAATATGATATGTTAGGTTTTCTATTTTTCCAAAGTTCATATGGGGTTTTGTTTAGAATTTTTCTAATTGAAACCCGGTTTATGATGTAGCATGAAGTATTTATGGCTTCTGCCCAAAAATATTTTTCTACATTTGATTCATTTAACATAGTCCTTGCCATTTCCTGTAAGGTTCTATTTTTTCTTTCAACAACTCCATTTTGTTGAGGAGTTCTTGCACATGAAAAATTGTGTGATATTCCATTTTCATCAAAGAAGTTTTTAAAAGATATATTTTCAAATTCTCCTCCATGGTCACTCCTTACAGAGATGATATTTGAATTTTTTTTCATTTTGAATCAGTTTACAAAAGTTTTGAAAAGCTTCAAAAGCTTCGTCTTTGTGTTTTAAAAATAATACCCAAGTGTATCTGGAAAAATCATCAACTATAACAAAACCATATTGTTTTCCACCAAGGTTTGTGGTTCTTACTGGACCAAATAAATCTATATGAAGAAGTTCAAGAGGTTTTTTGGTAGATACTAAATCTTTAGATTTAAAGCTACTTTTAACCTGTTTTCCTTGAGTACATGCTTCACATATTTTATCTTTGTCAAAATTTATTTTTGGAAGTCCTCTTACTAAATCAAGTTGTGATATTTTTAACATAGTTTTCATACTTACATGACCAGCTCTTTTGTGCCAAATCCATTTATCTTTTTCAATAGTCATAAAACATGATTCAGCTGGTATGTCATCGAAGTATAAAACATAAAGATTTTTCTTTTTAGACCCAGTAAAGAAAATTTTTCCTGAAGATGTTTGTTTAACTTCACATATGTTGGGTTTAAAAATAACTTCAAAACCACTATCACATAATTGACTTATGCTAAGTATATTAGTTTTAATCCTTCAACATATTGAACATCTTCAATTTTAGCATAATTTTTCTTACCAATAATACCTTTATTTGACCTTTGTCATTATTTCCCAAGGTCACTAATCCTCCTTCTTTCTTTATGAAGGAGATGAAACATTGTTTATCCCCTGTCATGTGTCTTGAACAACCACTGTCCAAGTACCATGCCTTTTTCTTTGCATTTTGAGAAGATTCCTGCATTTTGAGTTAGTGTCTCCTTAGGTACCCATGATGGTGTGGGTCCTTGAATGTTAGTTTTCTTAACCTCAAGATTTTTAATATTGAGAAAACAATTCATTTCTAAATGACCTATTCTTTTACAATATAAACATTCCTTCCTTTTTATTTGGGAAGAACATTCTTTGTTTTGAAAAGAAGGTTCTGATCTCATATAAGAATGTTCTGGTTTAGTGTTTGTTATTCTTTTCTTATGAAAGCAGTAGGATTCAAGATGTCCTTCTTTATCACAAAATGAACATTTCATTTTATCTTTTGCAGGTAAAAAAACATTTTTATAAATTTTCTAGTTTTTGGATATATCAAAACCTAAACCAGCTTTATCAACCATTCCTATTTGAGAGCCCGTAATTTTTTGAAATGTTTCAGTTGATTATATAAAGCATGCTAGATCATTTCTTAGTTTTTTGACTTCGGTTTTTAGCATAATGTTTTCAGTACCTTTGGAGGTTTCTGGAAATTTATTTTTGCTAAAATCCTTTATTTTTTCAGTTGCTTGAAAATATGAGTCTTGCAAACTTTGAATAGTTTTCTTTTGATCATTATTCAAAGTTTGAAGCTTTTCTTTTTCTTCTTTTAATTCAGAGATTTCCTTTTGTAAAGAGCAACACTTATTTGTTAGAAAATTAGAATCAAATAAGAGATTATCAAATTTATTTTCTAATTCTTTATAAAGGATGGGTTTGTCGAATAGAAATACCTCTTCGTTGTCTGTGTTTGCCATTAGCCACATATTTGCCTCTATTTCTTCTTCTTCTTCTTTTGGTTCTTCAAGATCATCCCATGAGATTAATGATTTTTTGTAGAGAGGTTTCTTTTGATTCTTTCTGTTTAGTGGACATTCGTTTTTGTAATGTCCGAGCTTGTTGCATCCGAAACAGGTTACCTGACTTTTGTCAGCTTTGTTTTTTGAGTTGTCTCTTCTGTTTGGAAAGTATCTTTTTATTTGATCTCTTCTTTTCATCATCCTTTGAATTTTCTTTGAGATGAGAGCTAGTTCATCTTCTATTTCTCCTTGAACAATTTGTTCCTCTTCATCTTCTTTGATTTCCTCGTTTTGTTCATCTTGAGTATCTTGAGATGCTTTGAGAGCAATCATTTTTCCCTTTTTCATTGGTTTGTCTCCTTGAAGTATGACTTCATGAGCTCTTAGTGATCCAGTGAGATTTTCTAATGATAAGACATTTAAGTCTTTTGCTTGGGTGATTGCTGTAACCATAGGTCTCCATGAACTTGGGAGACATCTTAGTATTTTTCTAATTCTATCATGAGTGGAATCTATTTTTCCCAGGGATCTTGATTCGTTGACTATAGATGTAAATCTGGAATACATTTCATCAATGTTTTCTTCTTCACTCATTTCGAAAACTTCAGATTTTCTTACGCCAATGTCTATTCTTGTTTCTTTTACATGGCTTTCCTTCATGATGAGTTTTTAATGTATCCCACATACTCTTTGCAGTATCACATTCATCTACTCTTTCACTTTCTTCCATGCTTAGTGCACATGATAGAAAGAGTTGAGCTTTTGAGTTTAGGAGTACCTTCTTTTTATCTTCATCAGTCCATGAGGTTTCAGGTTTAATGCTTATTACAGCTGTAACAGCATCGGTGGTTGTTGGTACATGGTTTCCTTCAGTGACAACTTTCACATGTCTATATCTTGAGACTTTAGGAATAGTTGCATTTTTCCTTTCCAGAAGTAGTAATTTTTTCCATCAAAGAATGGAGGCCTTGTACAGGACAGACCTTCTGGAATGTACTTTTCTCTTGACATTGCTTCTTCCTGAATCTTTTCCTCTAGCACATGTTAAGTGTTTAATTTCTTTTAGAGACCGTGCTCTGATGCCAATTGAAGTAGCAATAAATGTCGCAAGAAAGGGGGGGTTTGAATTGTGACCCCTTTTTTTGTTGTATTTTAATTCTGAAAGTTGAACAGTAAAATATACTCAAGAAAAAAGTTTCTTGGTAAAGGTTAGATAAATATAACTTAAAGGGTTTGATAAAAATAGTTGTTTTATCAAGGACCAGAACGTTCTGGATAATAATTACTAGACTTTCTACCCGTGCGATGCACGGGTCTTACCGACTAAAACATGAACGAATAAGTTATACCGTAATAAAAAAATGTAGTGAAATAAGTCATATGATAAAAAATGTATTACATTAGTCATATCATCTTGACATTAATATATTTTGAAAACCGTACATTTTAAGTTAGTTATCATACATTACAAAATAATTCTCCATAAACGACATTTGGAGACATTAGCATTTTGACCATCTTCATCAGTTATCAGTATCTTCAACCAATTTTTTTTTTACATGAAGAAAAAACTATGTGGAATATTCTGAAGGAAAAAAAACTATGTGGAACATCTCTTTTAGTTAAGTTATTGCAGAACTTTCAAACAGTTTTGTTTAGTCATTGGTTCAATGACAAATAAACAAAATTCAATGTTAAATAAGCACAAATAAACCCAATAACAAAACTCAAGCGACCAAAGAACCTTTGACCTTTCTCTACGTTACAATTCCAGCTGCAAAATAAAATTTAAACTATGCAATATTAATTCTATGCAGAAATAGACTAAAGATTAGGACTATATAAACAAAACAAAAATACCTTTAGAGTGGGCCATTTACTTAAAAAGCAGCAACGTCAAAAAACCGCAACTTCAATCAAAGAGTTTTTGTAAGTCTTCACACCCCTTGAACTTGAAGCTTGATCGACTTATTCAAAAGTGATATTCTATTACATCAAAAGCAGAAAAGTTTTTCTTCTAAATTTGCTCCAATAGAAAGGTGCCTAAGTAGCATGACTAATTAACCCTACACACGAAAAGGAGAAAGCATGAAGTATACCAAGAAGTTATTTGAGTTCTTCTGATAGCCAAGAACTAAATCACGATTGGCATGCATCTTCTTTGCATTGCCGCTTGAGTTAGAAATCACTTAATACCCACCACATTATCAAATACATTCAATCTGCAAGGAGTTAAAACATAGAAACATATCAAATTGATGGTAATGTTATACTTGTGAGCGTCAAATTAAGCTATTTTCTTTACGTGCACATCTTTTTTATTCTTCAAACTCCTTCTTTACCTACTTTGAACCATGGACCCCAAGGTTTGAGGCATAAAACCCTAACCAAGATCACATGGGAGCATGTGGACAGATGCACATCTAATAAGGGGAAAGCTCAAAATTAATGAAAATCAAATCACACTAAAAATTTTTAAACAACTGATAAACCACTTTTTAGTAATTTCTTCCTTTGTTGATAAGCCTCTTATTCCTCTCCAAATAAATAATAAAGGAAATAAAAATAAAATTAGCACCGAATGTAGTTTTGACAATAAGAGAAAGGAAAAATAAACCTTTAATGGTTGTCGCCGCTGTGAACACGCCGAAAGAGAAAAACGTAGAGGAAGATAATAATTACCATGTTTTTCCAACAATCTTGAGTGTTGACATTGACGTCAAATTCGATTAAGCATTTGGCGACATGGATTCAACGGTGGAGAGAAGCAACATGAAGGGGAGTGCGGTTATCGTAACTTGTGGCGTACGGTGGTAGGATTAGACATTTAGAGTTTCTGTTGCGGTGGTTTTGAGGAAGGATGGTGAAGATGGTGCCGCGAGCCTCAATGGCCATGATGATGAAAAAGATGGAGAAGTAGAAGAGAGGAAAGGCTGAAACAAAATATGTTGGGCGATCCTTTCTTGGTTGAGTGTTGGAAAGGTAAGAAGAAAAATTTTGGAAAAGTGAGAAGGTTTGAGCATTCCAAGGAGGTTTGAGTGTTGTGCGCAGCCTTGTCTAGGAATTGGAATGTGCATGATCATTAATGGTTGTTGGAAGAAGGAAAGAGCAATGTTGGAAATATGGCGTAATTAAAGAATTGATGACCATGAGGGATATGAAAGGGTGAAGTTATAGGAGAATTTAATGCGATGATGAAGGAGGGAAAAAGTAGTGTAGAATTAGGGTTGAATTAGGGTAAATGTACATACCATCAAGGGGAACATTGGAAACTGATAAAATTAAGTGTGACAGACAAAAGTCATAAATACACGTTGGTATCCAGCAATTTTTATTCTCCTATGCATACCTTTCCTTGAGCACCGTGGAGTATTAAAGCATGACAGTTAATTGGAATGATGATTAGGATAAGCACTTAGAAGCAATTAATGCGTGAGCAATGGAGGGAAAAAATTAGGGTAAAATTAGGGTTGTGGATAGCTTGACAGGTTAAGATTAATAAATAAGAGATATTAAGATAGAAATAATAAAACAATATTAATAATTATTAAGGACCAGAGAACTCTGGAGAAATATAAAGCAGTTAAAAGATAAATAATATTAATAGTTAGTTAAGGACCAGAGAACTCTGGATAAATAAAAAACAGTAATTAAACTGAAATATAAATAGTTAGTTAAGGACCAGAGAACTCTAGATAAATAGAAAATAGTAATTAAACTGAATTATAAATTGTTAGTTAGGACCAGAGAACTCTGGATATAGAGTAGTTATATTAAGGACCAGAATGTTCTGGATAGTTAGTTATTATAACAGTGATAATGTGTGTTTAGTGTTTAAATAAATAAAGAGAGAAGGATAGAAGATGACACAAGAGTTTTTATCCTGGTTCACCCAAAGCAGGCTACTTCAGTCCCCACACATCGTGTGAGATTTTCCACTATAGTTTAAAGCCACAAGAAACGTTCTTCGTGACACTATAAGTCTTGATCACACCAGATCAGTCTGTTACATCCAGTATTATCAACCTCTGCAGGCTTCTACAATTCTTTGCTTTCGCACAAGAAAGGTTGGAACAATTCTTTCTCAAACTATTGTAACAAATAGACTTGAGAATACAATACACTTTTGTATGAAGAGATGGGTTTTGGATCAAATAAAATTCTCAACATATGTTTGAGATTTTATCAAAAAACTCGAATGAGTGTGATCTGAATGTAGTGGTGGATGATGTTTGTTTGTTGTTTGAAGAGTTTTTAAGTGTAGTGATAATTTTCACTTGAGAGAGAGAGATAATTTCTTTGTAAAACTCTTAACAATTCCTTTCGCAAGCTCCTCTATTTATAACAACATAGAAGCATGGGGCCACTGCATAAACAGCTGTTTGGGTACGCATCCCAAAGAGACATGTGTTGATATTTGTTGCTTGGAGTGCAAGAATGCCTAAAATTGTGAATTCTGTCAAAGGCAGAACGTTCTCAAGAACATTCTTTCAGTTCCAGGCAGATTTGAAGTAATAAGCATGGTGTAGACCAGCTGTGATCTGGTGGCTTCTTTGATGTGATATGATGATATCACATTAATGATGTCACTTGTTTCTCTTTGTAGTTTCACCAGAACGTTCTCAAGAACGTTCTTCTTGTGTAAACTGAAATTGTTTTCTTTTCTTTTCCTTTAAGGCTCGAAATTCTTTATCCATTTAATGTTGATTTTTCTTTGTAAAACAAAGCCTTGTTGTGACACATTAAATTCCTTCTATTTGTGTCATATTGTCAAAGGTATCTTTATATCTTCTTTTGGTGAGACATAAGGAATATTTTGTGCTTTGATGTTTGTAGCAAGATGTTCGTCTTCAGAAGCAGAACCTCAGAAGCTGATTCTTCAGAAGTAGCCTTCAGACGCACTGTTCATCAGAAGCTGATCTTCAGACGCAGGCTTCAGACATACAATTCATCAGACGCAGACTTCAGACGCACTGTTCATCAGATACTGTCTTCAGAAGCTGGATCTGATCTTTTTGAAGAATTCTTTCTTGCATGTCTTTTTTCTCTTTTGCTTTGATGAGGATGTTTTTCTTCATATGAAAGCTTAGAATGTTCTTATCTTTAACAAGAACATTCTCATGAAACATTTCTTAGAAAACACATTAGTAGATAAGTTAAAAAACAATTATAGAATGTTTGTGATCTTTAAAACATCAAATAAGGATTTTTTCCTCAACAGACTAGCCTAGTATCTAAGAATCTGGGTTTGGGGATCTTTTTTGTTGGGTCATCAGGATGCTTAGGATCTTGGACTTGTTCCAATTCAAAGGAGGTGACAAACTGCTCCAAATCAGACTTTAGCCGCCTCTCTGACGAATTGAGATCCGCGTCTTTATAAGAGTAGGAGGCGGTGGACTTGTCAAAATGCTCTTTAGACAAAAAAAATGGGAGGGAAGAGGTCTATGCACAACCTCCGCGTTAGTGGCGGCCTCCGAGTCATCGGTGTCGACTTCCTCTTCTGAGTAACCGACATGGTCACGACAGATGCACTCATGAGCACGACGGCTCAAGGGACGGAGCAGCAAATGTAACACCCTATTTCTCGACGATAATTATTAAATAATAATTATATATTTAATAAAGAGGATGTTACAAAACTCGTCAATATATCACATATAACATAAACACTTTCTTTAGATAATAATTTCAACAGCAGAAAACATTTCATTGATTTCATTAATATTGATTATCCTTGTTATTCAACATCATAAATAGAAATAACAATATTTCCAAGTTCTCGACTTAAAAACAAATTAATTTCAACGTCAACCCCAACCCTGGTGTTACAAGAATCAGAGCTCGTAGCGACTACATGCTTAATATATTACTAAATAAAATATTCCATCTCCACCTTCTAAGTCGTCCCACAGCTAAACTTCCTCAACCTGAGTGTCTGTACCCGGGAGTACAATCATCACAAAGAAAACAACACAACAACAACAAAGGGGTGAGAAATCCTGCCGTAACATAATATTAGGGAAAAGCACGCACAACATTATAATACAACAATAACAATATTCTGTCGTCATATGATCATCAACATTTATTATATTCTTCTCAACTAATCATACATATCATCATCTCATTCAATTCACACTTAAAAACACCAAGTATAATTATCATCATTTAAATGCATATGGACTCACCCTAAGACCTATATGAATGTGGTAGCACACCTATCGTCGTCATAATTTTCCAGAGATATGTTACTGGACTTTCATCGTCATTTCATCTTCATAATTCCTAGACACGACTCTATATGCATGCATGGTGACAGACTCATCAGGTATTACACATCATCACATCATCATGAATTCACATTCATAAATGCAAGACTCTCCCTAATATGCACAACATCAATGCAAAACACACCGTCATCATTCTCATCGTCTTCATAATAAACATCATCATTATCATCATCAAAATAATAGACATCGTCATTCTCATCATCATTATAATATATACATCATCATTCTCATCGTCATAGTAATATAGACATCATCATTCTCATCATCATTATAATATAAACATCATCACTCTCATCATCATATTAACGCAAGTATCATCATTTCTCATCATATTTATTTATACACTTGTATATAATATCAATCGTCATCACTCTTTGTCATAGTCATATGATTCGTCATCATTACTCTCTATTACCGTCTATATCTCTACATTATCACCTCATCAATCCAACCCATAAGCACGACTCGTTTCTACGTCAACAACCCTCTATTTTATTTTGTTATTCATCTTACGGACATGCTCTATTCTCTCGTCTATTCTAGGCTCTCTAGATATTTTATCCTGATAGCACACCGTATTCCTCCTTCTTAGTTTTAAGATGTTTACTTCTCCATTAACATTACATATAACGTCTCCTCTCTATACAACTAGGTTTCACCTCACCATCGTCAATAACTCTTTCCTACTTATACTTCTCATTATTACGACTTTATACCTTAATCCCCGTCTCACATTTGTCGTCATCTATAACCTCGACCATTCCCCTAATCTTAACTTCATTCTAATTCAAAGTTATTATCTCACCTTATCGATACTTTCCACGTCAGCAACTTTCCTCACTAAAACTTCATTATAATTTAAGGTTTTATTCTCTCGATACCGGTCATTATTATTATCGTCAAACATTATGACTATTACCTCTTATCTTCTTTCCTATTCACCTCGCTCTCTTCTAATCAATTCCCGTCTTATTCACCGCTATCCTCATTCCTATTATCTTTCACTACTCAATACACACCTTATATGTTCCTACCTAACATTCATCTTAAGTTCCTTAATTACCTTGACTATTTTACTCTTTAACTTAACAATATTCCTAAGCTCATTATTTGTTTAAGAAGATTATATTTAACTTCATCACTTACTCAGAAGGCACCTACATTATATCCCTTCTTATCATCGTCTCTTTTCACTTCTTTATCTCTTCATATTTGATACTCTCTTAATCAGCTTACAATATTAGACCTTTTAAAAATACCCCAATGGATTAATCCCGTCGTTATCACTCCGCCGTGAACTACTCATCTACATCCCTCACACTTCTCCTTCTACTGCTTAAACTACTTCATCTTTTTAGGCTCAAGACTCATCAAGTATTAAATGTCAACACATCAACAAAAGCTTACAGTCATAGATGCAAACTCTTCCTATTTTTCACAACACCGGAACAAAACATATCGTCGTTATTCACATCATCAGCATAAGAAAACATTGTCATCATGAATATACATAATCACTCACATCATTTATATAATCAACATCATCATTACGAGTATGCTTTACCAACTTCATCATATTTATATATTCAGTAATCAACGTCATTAGCAACTTCATTATCTAAGCGCTTTCATTCTCACCATTCACTATCCTACTCCTCTCTCTTTATTTCTTCTTGGATTGGTCTCTAACACCCTAAAGTTCTTCCATGTATTAATTCGTTAAGTGGTTGGGGAACTACCCTTTAGACACCAGACTAGACTCCCTTCATTTATGTTTATAGGTTCGGAACCCTAGTATACGCTTACTTTTCACGCTAACAGCTTTCTTAGACTTACTATTCATATCGCAGCATGACCCAGGTACAATATTTTATTCATAACTCAAGTTCTAGAGATCCAAATGGATTCAAATCAAAGGGAAATGAAAGCTGACATCTATATCTAAAACTTTCATGAAGGGACCTAAGTCCAATTCGGGACAGAGAGGGGTGGAAATGTTTCGTTTCCTAAACCTGGGCAGAGTGCACGACCGTGCCGACCCCTGTGTAGTAATATGACCGTAAATCGAGTTGTGGATGTCTAAATGAGGTCACTCCAAAGCCACATGAAAGCTAACATCCATATCTACAACTTTCATGAAGACACCTAAGCTCAATTCGGAACTGAAAATGGTCAAAAAGTTGTGCCAAAATCGCGTCACGATTCTGTCAGCATCAGAACACAGATTTTGTAATTTTCCACCATGGGAGCTTCCCTGGCTCCGATTTCGACCCCCCTAACTCACCCAAATCGTCCCTAAACATCACCATAAGGTTACCCTATCATTCAAACACTAATTTTCCATTAACCTACTGATTCACACGCTCTCTTCATGGTCAATCCTCTATTCGTAAACCGTAAACTAGTTTCTCTTAATTTTAAATAATTCAATCTCGTCTTTACCTTCGTCCATCATCAATCTCTCATCACAATCTCACATCATAACAGAAGCATCATCTTAAGAATTAAACACCCCCCATCATATATTAAGATACCCTAAAGTGCAAAGATTCTCCCCCTTACCTCGATTCCTCTGAAATCTCTGGTTTGACTTGACTTCGATGTAGCTAGGTTTTCCTTTCTCTGACGGCTGCTCTTCTCTCTGTTTCTACGTTTAGCAAAACTGAGTTCTAATTTCCCAAAACCCTTATTTATATTTGGTCTAGCCACTCTTCATATAACTTTCCTCTTCTATTCACTATTCTTTTGCTTTTTCCCCTACCCCACTTATTAAAAACCTATTTTCTACCCCTCCCACTCTTTTCTACTTGTTTTTCAATTCTCTTTCTATATTATTTAAATTCTGGTATCATAAATTAATTCACCAATATAATTCAACCCTCTCAACATTTACATCACATTCAAATAAAACAACATTAATAATAATATTCATCACGCCACGCCTATTAAAATTTATTGAATTACTTAAAATATAAAATTGGGGTGTTACAGCAAATACTTGTGTTTCCAAGACTTGAGGGAATCCACATAATTCTCAAACAACTTAGTCTTTTGGTAAACGTTCGCCGAACTTTGGGCCCTCTCCTAGTGCGTATGCAGGACCTTAACTAGCGTAAAGAACAGGCGCAGAGTGGGTTGTTGATATTTGTACTCGCACCAAAACTGGAAGGCCTTCCTCAGGGTCCAGAAAGAAAAGAAAAAAAATCGGGATATAGTTAAGGACCGAGTTTAAAAGAATCACCCTCCCATCCAAACTGACAAACCTATTACTCCACGGACTCAGAAGCGTTACTAATGAATCCGACAAAGGTTTTCAAGTAGACAATCTTATAGAATCATCCCTAACCGGAAGACCGAGATAGTTAAACAAAATCAAGTCAATACTACAATGGAGATAATTTGCGACTAGGCCGAGGAAAAACGCATCAACACTAACTCTCATGATACAACTTGTTCTAGACCGGCAAGAAGGCCAATGCAACTATGACACATGGACTAAACGTCCAGTAGGCTAAGGCATGTCGCCTGAAGGAACACACCAATATCAGTGTACCTCACCTCACTAGAGCACGCCTTTGTGCATCAGACACCATACACGTATCCTCTAACCACCTCCTAATCATGCGCTGCATTTCACGAAAGTAGTTATTCCCAAACACGCCTATATAAGGGTGACTTAGCTTCACCCCCAAGGTATGATTCACTTTTCCCACACTTTTTACACACTCATTCTCATTTCCAATATTGACTTGAGCGTTGGAGTGCTAATGTGCATGCACGCACCTTCCGTTCCACCGCGAAGACTCATCGCCACCGTACCCGAGCACTTTCCGTCACCATTTCCTATATCAGTTTCTCACCGGACAAATCATTTGGCGCTAGAAAGAGGGGATCGTTTGCTAACCGCCACAGTCTGACGATCCTCCACAGTAACTGTTTTTTATTATGAGTTTCTTCGCCGTAACCGTTTTTAGTTACACGTTCCTCCACCGCGACGGTTGACAGTTACCGCTCCATCTCCAGAAGAAATGGCCGGAACTCGTAGGAGAACTGTCGCAAGTCGCTCTTCCACCGTGCAGGAATCACGTCCTGCGATCCAAATCCTCCAAGGTCAAGCGATTCCAGTTCTTGAACCGGTGAATTAAGAAGGAAACGCGAACGGCACTATTCTCGATACAACGATCAACACTCGTCCTTCCGCAGCGATGGAAGTGCCACTTCTTCCTCTAACTCCTCCACGCACGGAGGACGTTCCTCCTCCTCCGTCGCCTGAAACGAACAGACTTTTAATTTTTGGAACAAAAGTGGTTTGTACAATTCCTCTAAGGTTTTAATGATAACAAAGTATTGAAGAACAACTGGATATACTAATATTTGTTCAAGTGTGCAGGATCATAGAATATATCCATCAAAGTATTGAACATGTATTAAAGCATCAGAAACACAAGAAAAGCTTAAAAGACTATGGTAGAAGATTTGAAGAAAGGTCAACCAGAAGTCAACATATTAGATCAGAAGAAAAGGACGCATCTCCGAAGCTGAGGATTTGCCTCATCAGACTCTGTGGAGATTATCAGACTCAGAAGACCTAGTCATAAGCATAAGACCCCATCAGACTTGAAAGACCTTCAGACTTCAGAAGAACCTAAGGGACCCAGACTTCACGTCAGATTTGTCGTCTTCTATACCTGTCCACATCAAAGGATCTGAGCACAGTTTTATCTTCTTCTAACCACGTGTAGAAACATACAAAGAGCTTCAAGGGAAATAAGAATGAACGGATACTTCCAGTTTCAGCAAAGGATTTTCGAATGACTATCCAACGGAATTATCCATATCAGACAATGGTACAACATCCTTGATTTAAAGTTTTTCAACGACTCTTAATGCACTGACACTCTTCTACAATGTCTCTTAAATCTCTCCCTATAAAGAGCTGAAAACCAATATTGTATACTTTTCTTGGAACTTGTATAGTCAAAGTATTAATGTTTTCCATGTAAAAAAATTTCTTTTTGATTTTCTTAACTAATATCCGGGGTATTAGTTAACATGACATTTTTTAAAAGATTGATCTTTGCTGTTAATGGAATGATAAAAAAAAATAAATTAAAAGAGGAACTTGAGAAGAACACAAGATAATTTATACGGGTCCCGCAAATATTATCGCAAAATCTAACAGCATACCGTAGTAATAAATAAAAATCGAATGATATTGAGACAAGTGTCCAATAATTATAGACAATTGTACCATACCTCATTTAATACAACCTACAACTACCACCAATACCGACAGAGCTACATGCCCTACGCCATATGCCAATGCCATCCCTCTGCTCATCTTCCCATCTCTTCTCTAAATTTCAATTCCCACCTCATCTTTTTTTCTATATAAACCCCCACCCTCTTACACTTTACACTCACCAAACAAACAAACCAAGAAAAAGAAAGACACATTTCACTTTACAAATTTCCTTTAAGAAAAACAATGGCAAGCATGAAGGTAGCATGTGTTGTTTTGATGATGTGCATGATTGTTGCACCTATGGCAGATGCTGCAATCTCATGTGGACAAGTAACTGGTGATCTTAGTTCATGCATTACATATCTTAGAGGTGGTGCTGGTCCATCTGCAGCATGCTGTAGTGGAGTGAAGAGACTAAACGCCGCCGCCACCACCACGCCTGACCGTCAGGCAGCTTGCAAGTGCTTGAAAACTGCAGCTGGTGCTATTTCTGGTTTGAATAACAACTTAGCTGCTGGTCTCCCTGGCAAATGTGGTGTTAACATTCCATACAAGATCAGTACCTCCACCAACTGTGCTACGTATGTGTTATAACTTTCACTTTCACTCTTACTCTATTTTTTATGTGATAGTAATATTTAAGAAACGCTGTATAAAGAGGTTGAGGTTGCAAATCTTAACTATTAAAATAACATACTATTAATAGTTTAGAAAAAAAATTAAGAAACTCTATTTAAGCATAACAATAATTAACATACAAAAGTTATTAACATAAAAGACTAATTGGCCAAATATGAGAAGTAAGGAAAAATTAGTTATTTTGATAACATTTGAAATTCTTAAGAGTTAATTCATACTTTTAATTTTAGGATTACTTTACAAATATGCTCGTTTTTATTTTCTTTTTCTAGTAAAATTAAAATGTTTTTAGAGGATATTTTTATAATTTTTTGAAATAAACTATTTTTTTAGAATTAATTAGTCGTTACTGATCTAATGCTTTTTATTGGTTATTTATTTTTTGGTGTTATTATTGGTTAATATTCAAGTCGGTCGAAAAGTGGAAATTAATTATTGACTTTGGTTATGTTTACAGTATCAGGGCTTGAAGATGATGTTGCGGCTCCAAAGTTATATGGAAACTTCTCACTAGTATATGAGAGTGCCATTTAATGCTTTTAAGAATAATAATGAGACTGATGGAGGTTCATCTTATATGTGGCCCTATCCTTCTTATACCAGACTGTATTGGATAGTCTTACTCTGCATTTGTCGTTTTATGAGTTACTTGGTGAAATATTTTGGGTTTTTACCTGGTTATGTCATTACTCTTAATTTAATGAGTTTTTGAATTTCTGAGTATTCACGTTATTAATTAGCTGAAAAAGAATGAAAGTGGTTTATTCTAGAGAAACAATTGTTTAAGATCTATCTACAAATAAGACAAAGGAAAAAAAATTGGGGACAACATCAAAAAGTCAATTGAAAATGATTACAAAGACCATCTTTAACTTTAGCCATCGCTTCCTTAAGAATATGGAGCTAAGACAGGAAATAAAAACCAGGATGACTTAAAAAACTCTCAAACAAAAAGATTGACGAATAAAATCACGGTTTAATTTGAGTGTTTTCAAAACATTGCGATTTTGGTCCTTTAATAAAAAAAATAAAAATTTTGTCCTATATCTCTAGAAAAATATGATCTGTTGACCCTCTAAGTTTAGAGAAATATGTTATTTTGACCATCTATCTTTAACAAAATAGGCTCTTTTGGCCATTTATCTTTACAAAAAATTGCAATTTTGGCCCCTGTCTTAGAACATGTGGCGTCTTCTTAGTAACTTTTCAACGTTTTGTAAAATTATGCTGTAAAATTGTTATTTTTTTTGTTAAGGGGTTAAAATCGCAAATTTTTAAAAGTTAAGAGGTCACAAATATATTTAAGACTAAAATCGTCTTTAGCTTTAGACTCGATCTAGAGTGGATGGGTGTTTCATATCTTCAAGGGTGAATGAATTTTGTGCATTATTAGATGAATAATGTTCCGCACATTTATCATGCCTCCTAAATATATTAGACATATCTTTTCTCTCTCTTAGACCTGCTAAAATCATGAGGATCTATGAATTAACAGAAATTAATGTGTTACATAAATTTTACAATAAGCCTCATTTTTCTTTTGTATTTCCCAATTCTTTCCACACATATTTAATTAATTAGACAATAATTCTCATTGAAAAGTAAAATTTATTTGAGGAGAAATTAATCGTTATGTTTGATCCAATGGCTACAACAGCGATATTAACTAAAGTGAAAGTCAATAATCTAAAACAATACTTCCTCGTTCCTTTTTAATTGTCACATTTGAAGAAAAATTTTGTTTCTTTTTAACTGTCACTTTCAAAGTTCAATGCAACTTTAATATGTTTTACCAATATTAAACTTAGTTATTTATTACGGAGAGAGAAATATATGAGATGATATATTAAATGAATAAGACTATTATAGTAAAAATACAAATTATTATATCAAAAGTGGTGACATTTATTAATTGTCTTGATTTGTGTAAAATGTTAAAAAGTAATCATTAAAAAGAAACGGAGGTATAATATAACCCTAAATGTTAGATGATTGATTTCCATGTACTACTCTAAGATGGCAATAAATATTTAATGAGTAAATAGGCAAAGACCCCCCCGAAATTGTAAAATCTTGCAATATCCCCCCTGAAATTTGAAAAAAGGCAAATACCCCCCTCAAATTGTAAACCGTTAGGCAAGTTAGTCCTTTCGTCCAATTTCTCCGTTAAAACTGATGACGTGTCTATTAACTGTCCATGTGACACTGACACGTCATAGGGGGTATTTGCTTATATAATAGTTGATATTAAAATTTACATTAACATAATAGCTGAGTCCCTAAAATTACTCACTTAAAGGCAAAATAGTCCTTGAAATTAATATTAAATAAGCATATTAGTCCCTGATTTCATATACCTTTTGTCTAGTTAATACCCATCTATGACGTGTCAGTGCCACATGGACAGTTAACAGACACATCATCAGTTTTAACGGAGGAAATGGACGGAAAGACTAACTTGCCTGACTGTTTACAATTTGAGGGGGGTGTCTGTCTTTTTTCAAATTTCAGGGGGGTTATTGCAAGATTTTACAATTTCAAGGGGGTCTTTGCCTATTTACTCAATATTTAATGTAGTCTTTGGGTTGATTTATCTTCTTTGAGGCAAAAAAGGAATAGTCTTTTAGATCTGGGGATGGGATGAATCCTATTTCCATGTGAAGTGGCTTTCCCCTACCTCCATGTCACCAACCTTTTCCAGCAAATCAACATATCACACAAAAATTTGAAGGGAACCAAAAAAAAAATGAAACCAAATAGCAACAAGCAATTAACAAAAGAACAACCTTGTTGTATAGCATTAACCTTTGAGTTCCTAAAAAAAATTATACAATAGTATATTCTAGAGACGTGTCTTCCAAAGAGAACATGAAGCCATGAAAGTTTTGACATAGGTGTTGTTTTTGGATTTCCAAACTGTTGTATTTGGATTTCCAAATTCTAATTTGAAAAAGAATATCTACCGAAGTTGTTATTAGGTTGAGTCACGACCAGGTCGCTCTCTTTAAGACGTTTCGTGGCACTGCCCAAAATTGTGCAAGGCAGACTATCAACCACGCCGCCTCCAGGATAAAACAAGTCCAGCTACAACTGTGCGGTTAACTACTGCACTATAGAAAACCGTTCGAGAATTACACCTTCAATATGGTACTAAGACCACTCGTTTAATACTGAAACCACTATACTATGGTACTGTGATCACTCAATTATAGTGTTGAGACCACTCAAATATGATGTTACCACCATTCTAACTTTTAACTTCTCCAACTATGGTACTATGACCACTCTAATATGGTGCTACCACCATTCTAACTTCTTCAAGAATTTAAGAAGAATATATTTTTAAGATCATTCTTATAATACCGGAAAAGAGACTATGATCTTAAAATATTATTTATTCCAAAGGGACATAAATTAACGAAAGGGACTATACTCTTAAAATAATATTTATTATGAAGAGACATAAATAATTGAAGGGACTATGCTCTTAAGACCATTTTTAATTCCGAATGGACAATTAATCGAAGAGGGACTATGGTCTTAAGAACATTCTTAAATCCGAAGGGACAGAAAGATGAGAAGAGGAGAAGAATAGCTCGTTAACACAAGCTGGAGGGAGAAGAGAGAAAGAGTTCTCGACAACTCAATAAAACTTTTTGGTGTGTGGAATGCACTATGTGAGTTCTCTATTTATAGAGAAAATTTACAACTAATAAGTGAGTAACTTTGGCAACATGTAATTCACATATTAGATCTAGTACAAAAATATCTCAAATTGAGTACCAAAATATATTATATTGAGTACAAAAATATATTATTCCGTACAGAAAATTATTATTGAGTATCAAAATATATTTTAGATCACGTACTAAAATATATTAGATTGCATACCAAGATATTTCAGATTGTGTTCCGAAATATTCTAGATTGTGTTCCAAAATATTTTAGCAAAACTTGGGGACTAAGAAAGCACTTTCTAATAATGATTAAATTAATTACTTAATTTAACATTTCCAATAATAAAATATATAAATATATATTTTTTTCTTTAGTGTTTACTTCGTTCACTTAATTATGCACCCCCTTAGAGGTACACCCCCCAATATATAAACACTACTAATGTGTGTGTTCCATCCGATGTGGGACTTTCACTTTTTTCAATTCACACAACAATAGTTCTATCCAACGTGAGAATTTGTGTTTACTCATTTAACTCAATTTTCACACATGTTCCAACAATCCCCCACTTGAATTTAAAAAATGGTTTCAATAATAACGTGAAGGACGTTTCTATAAGGTTGCTAATAAACAAAGGTGTCGCCTACAACTTGAACCTTTGCATAGCGGATACTATTCCGATTTAACAAGAGTTGCTTACAGCATTGAACTCTATCTCAGACATAGAACCCGCACACAAGCCTTTTCCTAGGTGTATTCTAAAAAATCCCGTGTGTTTATGGCCATGCACGTCTATCCCAGTTTTAACAAACGCTCTAGGTATTCTGCCTCAAAATCCCATAGGAACTGGCCTCAGTTCCACATTCGTATAGGTGAGTCTATCAAGAGTACTCATGTAGCTATGTACTCCACTCCACATAGAGTATAGATCTCATTAAGAGTTTCTATTATCTCATCCTCCTGTCGCTGCATGAATCATGCTTTCTTAGTATTCTCATAGCATGTTCTATCATCATGACTTGTTATTATCCATTGAACCTATTTCTTGGGATCTCCAGTCATTTAGGTCGGGTTACCATCACTTGTGATCTTTAGGCATCAGTCCCATCCTATTGGATGTGTTTAGGACTTTCTTTCTAGTTATTCCTTTCGTCAAAGGATCAACTAAGTCTTCATCAGTACGTACATGATCTACTTTAACCGTTCCTTTTGAGAGTAGCTAGCTCTCTAATTCTTTATGTGTTCGTGTCTTAATTATCGTCTCTTACCATTGTAGTAATGATTCTCAATTTTGCAATAGCTGCAGTAATATCACAATGAATTAACACTTCTCGCAACAGTTTTTCCCACTATGGATTCTCAACTAGCAAGCATTTTTCTCAACTTGCTTCTTCACTAGTTTTCTCTAATGTTCTCATCTCAGAATTGAGTCAATATCATTTGTTTCAACAAACAACTCTTCCAGTGACGCTCAATGTGTAGCCACTGGTCGCTTAAGACTCATATGAAGGATGTTCTATTTTTGTATCTTGTACCATTCAGGTACAATAGGATGCTTCTCATAATGTAATCTTAGAGTCATAGTCTTTTTAAGGCACCTCATGACTCTTTCAATAGCATGCATGTCAACGCTTCTCATTCGTCTACTGGTAAACTTGCATAACAGTTCCACGACATAGGCAATGTCGGGTCTAATACATTCAGTGGCATACCTAAGAACTGCCAGTGATGCTCACATATTTTGTTTATCTAACACCATCTCAAGTGCTCTTGAAGAGTTTTACACTTGGATCATAATGTGTGCTTGCAAGTTTACAGTCAACATAATTACATTTCCTTAAGACCTTCTCAACCTAGTGAGATTGATCAAAAAACTTCTCTCTTCTGATCTAGTAATCTTGAAACCAAGAATTACATCAGTTTCGCTTAGGTCTTTTTTATCAATGTTGTTGATAAACAATGATTTCACATAAATTATAGCATGAATCTTTGAACCAAATATGAGCAACACTACAAGAAAACAGCGTTTTAGTGTCGGCCAAAAGCCCACTCTAACACCGGAAAAACCGACGCTAACACTCAATTAGCGTCGGGGTCGGGGGCAGGCTAAAAAATTCGAAGTTACTGGGTAGAGTCGGCTATTTGCCCTCCGAGGCTAACATAGCGTCGGTTAATCCGACTCTAGAACCGACTCTTCGCAAAGCCGACGCTATTAAATTCAAAATAAAAAAGTCAACAAATTAATTTAGAGTTAGCCAGGCCGACGCTAACTTTAAAATGTAGAGTCGGCTGCACTAACGCTAAAGTCAACTTCAAAACCAGTCAACTAATTCTTTTAGAGTCGGCCATCCGACTCTACAGTCAAACAATTCAACTCAATGTTAGAGTCGGTTTGGCCGACGCTATAATTTTTTTTTTTGCTAATTTTTACTGTATACCCAGTAAACAGATTCATGCACAGATGCAGAACAACCCAAAATGTACTTTTTTTATTACTCCTGGTCGTGCATCTCACACCCTATTTTGCGCCGAATACTAAGAAATCAAAATAACACATCAAATTTACCACAAAATCATAGTGCATTAACATAACAAAAAATAGGACTTTCCAATTACAAATTAGTCTAAAACTACAAAGTCATTTGAATACCAAAAATTAGTCTGAAACTACATTAACAAGAATGTAATGAGTACATGGCTGTTTTTCAAATCATCATGATAATGTGGATGTGAAGGAGGATGGGAGGCACTACATCTGAGCGGTGAACAATGCTCCATAGCTGAAAGATGACAGCTTAAATACATCATAGAAGATTATTAACAAATCATTGCTCATAAACTACGTGTAATGCATCATACTAACTAATACAATTCAGAGTAATTTGCTTTCAGTATCATCATATCCCAAGCCAGATAACATTTAAACAACCAAATCCAGTATATAAAAATTGTGGGCATAAATATACAGGAGCAAGATGTGCCAAGTGATTAGCTGATCTTTATAATATCAAAGAAAGTGGCGCATAAAAAAAGAAAAAAAATAAGCAGAGAAGATTCAAATAACATTACCTCGTCTTTCTTGCCAACAGTTTTCTTCTTCCTACCAATATCAACACCATAGTGTTGAAGGTACCACTGCTTGAAAGGAGCAGCATCAACCTGAACAATAGCACCCTTCACAAGAGTCTGAGTTCGCACCAACTCATTGTTGGAAGCATTGTAAACCACATCGAGCAATCGGGTTTTGCGAGTGACAGCTTCACTTCCCCATGAGAAGTTACCGGTATCCAATCTCAGAGCTCTCCACTTCACATTTCCACCTCTAACACGAATCCTCCTCACTGTCTTGTTGCTTGATAGTTTTGTGTTAGCTGGCTGGCGACCGAGCTCGTACCTAGATGAAACCACCAAAGTATCTAAGTTCAAAAATAATCATAAATTTGGTACCAAACAGAACGCCAACATATAATAAGATTGAGACCCAGTTCAAACATTCATGTACAATGCATAGACAAATTTAACACGAATATTAACTATGAAAAGAGTTCAATTATGAAGAGAGCTAAACTATCAATTGATTTATCACCTAATGAATTGTTTATCAGAAAATATGTACTATCTGGTATGAAATACCTATCCAACAATATTTTGATACCTTAACAGCATCTAGGAGAGTGCTAACAGGCTCGTGTTCATGAGCCCAAGGCTTCTTGAAGTGTTGAAGTGAATTCGCTCGTGAACTAACAATTAAACCCTGTAAGAGAGTAAATTAGTTAAGAAAAAATGAGTCAAACTGAAATTTTGAAAAATGATATCTTCAAAATAATATTTTCCATGAAAATTTATCATGTTTTCCACTACCTTTGAGTCTACAAGCCACATCTTCTTACGACTCTCTTCTATAGGTGCCTTAGTCTGCAATAGAAATAACAGAAATAAATAGAAGAACATCACCAATTGTAAGTAAAAAATGAGAAAAGAAACCAGCAGTACTGGTATATAAACAATGAATAGCTAATTCACCTGTTTTGACATCTCAAGAGCAATTAGCTCTGCTATACCAGTTCCTGCCTGAAATCATAACCAAAAATGAGTTAGACAGGCTAATGTAGGGAAAACAGATTATAGTCTTACTTCATCTGGCATGGAAAGAAGCATGAATATCATTTGTTACTTATCAAGTACAAATAAGAAGGAAAACAGATTATATTTTTACTTCTCCAGCACCAAGGAAGAGGAATGTATGCTCAGGTAGGGTACTTATAAGAAAATAAAATAAGTCTTATTGTTGTATCTGCCATTTGAAAAAAAATCAAAATCTAAGTAGCCCATATCAGGATTAAAAAATACAAAGCAGATTCAATTATAAAAAGAAGCTCTCTTGCTCTAACAACCAAAATGAAAGTAATGTAAATTTATAATCTTTAGCTTTCAATTCACATGGCAAAATCTAAAAACCAACACAGATTAAAAAAACTAGATCTAGGAGTCATTTAGAAGAGCTTCTTCATATCATAAATTACTACCTGCACCATGCAAAATAACCGAACCATGCCATGCAAGGCTTCCGTATCAACTAGTGGAGCTCCATCAGCTTCAACAACCTTAGTTCCACTGGTACAAAAGCAAGAAAAAGTACATCCATAACAAAACTAGCAATACTGATTGTAAAATTATTTAGGAGTGTGGTTATAACAAAATCAAGAAAATGCACATAGAAAACAAAACCAGCATAACTGATTGTAAAATTACTTAGGAGCTCTCCTAAGTAATTATTTATCATCCCTACCCTCAACCAGAACCAGGAACTCCTAGACAGGATAAATAAAATAAAAAAACTAGGCATATTGGCAAAAGTAGAGACAAATGGACCAGCACAAATCAAGAAGCAAAGGCATATAAGCATACCCTTCATGTGCAAGCAACGAGTACAGGAGCCGGAGTTCAGATTGTGGCAAGTTACTTAATACTCTCTCAGACTCAGATTCTATAATATTATCAACGGGTGTGGGTTTGGCTGAATCGTTAACTGTATTAGATGCATCACCAGAACCTGCATTCATTTCTGCCTCGACAGCAGAAATTTGAGGACCCGACGATGGCTTTGGAGTTGAAATCAAGGATTTATCAGATGGACTGGACTTGCTTCCAGCACTATCAATGATTACATCCAGTCAATTATTAGCAGCTGAAAACACAAGCACAGGTATATCATGTCAGCATTGTTTATGCATATTGAATCGAATAACATATAAGCCAATAAAACCAACCAAATTATCACCTGCTTAAGATAGGCTATGCTCCTCAAATAAAGTGGCTGGTTCAAAAGAGCCAAAAAGCATTGCAATAGAGATGTACCCTCCATTACTTTCACCTATAGTGACTTCATCTTCAACAACCATCACGGCTTTGCCACGTGCATCACCAGGAATCAATCGAACTCCTAATAAGGTTCCTGTGAAACCTATCGCTATAAATTAAAGAATACAAGATGAAAAGTAAAAAGTCTAGATAATACTTTATACAATAGAGGAAGAATGTTTGATCCAGGCCACACGAAAGAAGCCTTCTCAACATTGAAAACGTTGGTTCATTGGGTAAAACCCCTTCTCACACCATCCGACTATGAAAACTGCGTAAGAGATGAGAACTAACACGATTTTGACACCGTAAGAGATGAGAACTGCGTGTTGAGTTGAGAGATCTATGAAAACGGCGACTGATCTGTGAAAACGCTGAAATGGCGGCGAGTGTGAGAGGTGAGAGGGAAATCGAGTGTGAGAGGTGAGAGCTGTTGAGGACATTAGTTTGGTAGTGTTGTTAAGGACATTAGAAGCCACATGGTGTGATTAATAAATTGCTACATTGTGTTATATCCATTAATCATTCACTGAACATAATTAACAATGCATTTGAACTACATTAACTATCCAAATTGTTGTCTCATATTGTGTGAAAAGAACAAAGCTTTAACCATAACCACTATCTACATTTTCGACCAACATTTTTCTACTCACCTTCAATTTGATTAAGGCATAAAAACAAAAACTTTAAAACAGTAAAAACCAAAAATGAGCAACATGTAAACAAAATGAAGAAAATAATTACCGAAGATCCAACTTGAGCCTGAGAATCACTGAGACTGTTATAAATTCCAACAACATCCCCTTTCCTTACAACATAAAACGCATCCCTTTCATTTTCTTCCTGATCCATCGTCGTTTCGGGGTCTACCTTTTGCAATTTGGGAGAACCGGTTTTTGGTACCTTTCTAGTGGAATAACACCGAATAACTGTTGTTAAAACGAATTCAGAACGAAATGACCTAACACGAGAATGGTGTGATTTAATTGGGAATGAGAAAGTGTGAGGAGTTCTTTGGAGAGAACGGTTTGAGATGAATTGGGTTGTTCTCACTACAAGAAAACAGCGTTTTAGCGTCGGCCAAAACACTCATGTTATTCAAGAATTGTGAAACACTCTTCCTTTGCCATATATGAAATATAGAAAATACTAGGTTGGTCACAAATATTTGGGCACTCATTTGGGGGACACACATATTTTAAAATAATTAGTTAGTATGTATTTTTGTGTGTGTACACCCCCAAATGATGTGCCCAAATATTTGTAACCATGCAAGAATCGAAAAACTTGAAGTTTATACAATTTTTTTTTGAAGCAGCAAAATTCATTTATTAACAAGCAAATCCTGTACAAGACGAACAGGACTGCTAAAGAGTGCAAACAACAACAGCTTCGTATATGCAGAAACTGGAACAGAAATAATAAACACCAAAAAACACCTAAGACACACCAACTCTAAAACCCCCTATGAACTAAACATAGTCCAGAAGCTACAGAGGCAACAACAGAAATAGCAGCTAGGCGACGGAAAAACACCTAAACACAAACACAACAGTACAGCCCCCCAACACTACCTACCTGCCACCCTACAGCACCCAAAAAAACCACACCGCCAAAATAACCGTATCCCAAAAGCTACCTATTGAAACAATCACCAGGATTCAAACACCATTCCTAAAATAAGCAAGGGGATATGGTGTCATACTACTAGAGATTATTGCTGGCCAAAGAAACACACATTTTGAAACAGGAAGAGAATCCCCAAATTTAATTGGACATGTAAGTTATATTAAAAAAAATGAGGTAGCCTTAAAACTGGCCAAGATTTAACAGTGCATGATTGACTTATAAGATTTTTGAGTTTTGTAGGTGTGGACACTATGGACAGAAGGAAGAGCCTTGGATAAAGTTGATCCAACACTAAATCAATCTTATCCTTCTGCTATAGTTCTGAGATGCATTCAAATTGGACTCTTGTGTGTGCAAGAAAATGCAACTAATAGACCATCAATGTTAGAAGTTGTTTTCATGCTAGCCAATGAAACACCTCTTTGCCAACCAAAAAACCAGCATTTTTATTCAATGGCAACCATGACTTACATGAGTCATCAAAAAAGGCACATACCTTATATATAAAAAGCAGGGATTCATAAATTATATATAAAAAAATCATATAACAAGCTGGGATTCATAACTATAACAAGCAGGGATTCATAAATTATATATAAAAAAAATCATAATTTGTCAAATTAGGCACATACCTTTGTTGTTATAAGCTGAAAAATTAAGAAAGCACACCTTGACCCATCCCTTCTTTTACATTTAATCTGCAAAAACAAACATCAATATCAAAAAAAAAAAAGGAAGAAGGGTTAACGATTGAAGGAGAGGAGAAACCTACGATTGTAAGGGTCGGAAACGCAGCGGCAATAAAGTAAAATCATATAAAATTCTATCAAAGTAAGGTAATACCAACAATAACTAGAAGTTTCAATAACAATGTCTAAACTTCCTAAGATTCTTCCACCAAAATGAAAAGCACAAAGTAGAAACTAGATAATTTCATCAAATTACATGAAGAGTGTAAACAAAACCACTCAGATTTGTAAACAAAACACACGAAAACCATTCAAATCTCAAAACTTTACCAAATCTACAAATAATAGCCACAAAATCAATAGTAAGCATAAAGATTACTAAAAACCTGAAGAAAACTCGAATTCATTGAGTTAAGCTTTTGAATCAAAGATGCCAGGTAGAAGCATAAAAGAACGAACGATGACTAAATCAAAACAAACACAACTGATCTAGGATTGGAACTTTGAAGTGCGAACAACTATTTCAATTAGTATGGTATAATTATATCCATGGTTTTGAGAATCCTGTGTCATATAATCAGTAACTGCAACACCAAAAACCAGTATACCATTCTATGTATTCATAAGAAAAAACCAGTTTAGAATTCTATGTCTTCAGAGTAAAAATCCAACAACAAATTAATATAACAGTCATCAATAATCAGAAACATATAATAACACCACAATTCAACCACTTTATCATACTAACAACAGTTCAATATCATATCAAAAAACTCATAACATAAATAAACAAAAGACTAAAATTTTATCAACATACATTCAGATTCCCCCAAATCACCATATCACTTACCCTAATAAGTAAAACAATACCTGGAATGAAAAAACTGCGAATCTAAAGAGAAGATTTTGGAAAGAGATTGAAGAGAAAGAGCCAAAATTGATTTTGGAAGAGCTGGAATATTAAGTGAATGAACGATTAAGAAGGGTAAGTGAACGATTAAGAGCCAAAATTGATTAAGAAGGGTGCCGCGAAGTGAACGATTAAGTGAATGATTAAGAAGATGAATTAGGGTTTGTTATGGGTGAAAGATTAAGAAGGGCATGGTGAAAGATTAAGAAGATGAATCAGGGTTTGTTGTGGGTGAAGGAAGTGAACCTGAAGTGAGGTACGCGTATGGAAGATGGAGTGAACCTGAACGTGAAGTGAGGTACGCGTATAGCTGAAGTGATTTTATTTTGATAAGTGATTATTTAATTTTGAATGATGAAAAAAGAGTTGAGATTAGATGAGTGGTGTGGATTATTTTGATAAGTGATTTTATTTTTTTGGTGAATAAGTGTGAAAAAAAGAGAGGGAAAAAATTTTGGGATTTTTTTGGTGAGTAAGTGTGTAAAAAAGAGAGGGAAAAAATTTAGGGTAAAATTTTGTTGACTTGAATAAATAAAAAATTAAACTTTTATTAGCAAAAAGAATAGAGTCGGCCTAGCCGACTCTAATGTTCTTTTAAAAAGTCATATGTGGGTCCCTAACATGTTGCGTGGGTTAGGCCCACTCTAATATTATTAAAAAAAAAAAGAAAAATCATAAATACATGTAGAGTGGGTTGGGCCGACTCTAATTGGACGCAATTAGCGTCGGTGTCGGTGGCCGACGCTAAAATCTGAGGCTAAATTCATGTTTTCTTGTAGTGCAAGTCGTCTACATAGAGACATATGATCGTGCAAATGTTATTTCCATATTTGTAGTAAATACATTTGTCACTTTCATTCAATTTATGCTCATTCCATATCTTTAGGTTGTTAAATTTCTTGTTCTTCCATATGAGCTTGTTTTAGACCATACAGAGAAATATCTAACTTACACACCTTGTTTTCTTGTCCATGAATCACAAAACCTTCAGGTTGTTCCATATAGATTTATTCTTCTAGTTTACCATAAAAAAGGCTACTTTCACATCCATTTGGTGTAATATCGAGTTATGAACAGCGGCTAAAGGGACTAGCACCCTTATGGATATGATTCTAGTGATTGGTGAATGAGTATCGAAGAAGTCTATATTTTCTTTTTGTCTAAAACCTTTGACTACAAGGCGAACCTTGTATTCATCAACCGTACCATCAGGTTTTAGTTCATTTTTCTAAAATTCAAATACAACCGATTGTTTTGCAACCGTGAGGCAAGTCAACTAAGTGTCATGTTTCGTTAGACTCTAGAGAATCCATTTCATCGTTTATTAATTGCTTCTTGCCCTAATTCTGCATCCAATGAGAATATAGTTTCTTTAAGGCTTAATGGATCTTCTTCCAATGTATAAACCATATAGCCAGGTTCATACTCTTTAGCAATTCTTGATTTCTTACCTCTTCGAGGTTCTATAACATCTCGTTTGATGTTTTCATAACTATTTCTGATTACTGGAATGTGATCAGATGTAGTGCCCCCACTAGTTCTTAATTTTTTAAAAAGGGAATTTATTTTACCCCCACTAGTGCCCCCATTATTCTTTAATTTACAGGGGTACTAATTTTCATAGAAATCAGCATCGTTTGATTTTATGATCACTTTAGTATTTAGGTCATAAAACCTATATACTTCACTATTTATAGCATACCTAATGAATACACATTCATAGGCTCTACTAGTGAGTTTAACTCTTTTTGGGTACAGAATCCGAACATAGGTTTGACAATTCCAAATTCAAAAAATAAGACAAATTGGGTTATCTTTTCTTCAAAACTTCATAAGTAGAAATTTTGTTCTTAGACTTGGGTACTCTATTCGACATAAATTTCAATTTTTTGTTATAAAAATTGAACATATCAAGCGTATCAATTTTATTTTTTAAAATTTACACACATCAATAAATATGATAAAATATCTTTTTATCATTTCTAGTTTATGTGTCATCAAGTTCGCACATATCATAATTTATTAAGTTTAGAGGTTCAAATTCTCTAAACATTGATTTATATGAACTTTTGGTTCATTTATCTTGACTGTAAAAAAATAAAATTTTCTAATCATATAACTTTGGAATTAAGTCCAAGTTACTCAAGTTTAAAAATAAACGCTTGTTCATATGATAACTTTTGACATGTCAAATATTAAAATCACACAACTTATAAAATAGAAGGAGAATTTAATTTTGAGCATATCATCAATGCGCAGTCTTTTCCCCACAAGAATGCATGGTGCACAAGTCTCACTTTAAGTCTGAGTCAACTCAGTCTTATTCAGTAGAAATCTGATGTACATATATTTTTCTTATCTTTGGAGCATACATCACGTCCTAGAGAATAATTTTCTTTTCGGACTCGAATAGTAACTTCATATCTCTAACGCCAACAACTTTAGTGATGTTTGAATATTCTAACAACACTTTCTTATTTTCAGCAGTAGCGTATGTTTAAAACATAGCATAACAATAGCAAACATGGCGCGAGGCACTAATGTTTATCCACCATTCACTTAATTCACTAACTAGATTGATTTAACTAGTCATATCAGTGAATTACTTTTTAGTTAAGTTAGGCAACGGAGCAACAATTTACTTGTTCATATACTTGCGGGACATATGACCTGGTTTCTCACAATTGTATTAAAAATAAATTGTGAACCAGTGTCATTTCTTGATGGTGGCTGCTGAGTTTCATTTAGGACCATTTGGGGTTCCTATTCTGTTGGCAGTTGGAGTTACTTATTCACAGTGCAGTTCTGATTTTTGAAAATATATTTCAATCACATTAAAAGTCGCATATGTGAATTTCTTAGTGTTGTTGTTATAATAACAAGCACTTCAACGTGTTCAGTATATAGATGTATTTCTATAGCCTTTTATCCTTCTTATATTTAAGGACAATAAAATTCGAGTTAGTAATTTCTTCGGTAGACATGATAGAAGGAAACGTCTTAAAATTGTTGTTTTTGGATTTCCAAACTGTTGTATTTGGATTTCCAAATTCTAATTTGAAAAAGAATATCTACCGAAGTTGTTACTAGATTGAGTCACGACCAGATCGCTCTCTTTAAGACGTTTCGTGGCACTGCCCAAAATTGTGCAAGGCAGACTATCAACCACGCCGCCTCCAGGATAAAACAAGCCTAGCTACAACTGTGCGATTAACTACTGCACTGTAGAAAACCGTTCGAGAATTACACCTTCAATATGGTACTAAGACCACTCGTTTAATGCTGAAACCACTATACTATGGTACTGTGACCACTCAATTATGGTGTTGAGACCACTAAAATATGATGTTACCACCATTCTAACTTTTAACTTCTCCAACTATGGTACTATGACCACTCTAATATGGTGCTACCACCATTCTAACTTCTTCAAGAATTTAAGAAGAATATATTTTTAAGATCATTCTAATAATACCGGAAAAAGGACTATGATCTTAAAATATTATTTATTCCAAAAGGACATAAATTATCGAAAGGGACTATACTCTTAAAATAATTTTTATTCTGAAGAGACATAAATAATTGAAGGGACTATGCTCTTAAGACCATCTTAATTCCGAAGGGACAATTAATCGAAGAGGGACTATGGTCTTAAGAACATTCTTAAATCCGAAGGGACAGAAAGAGGAGAAGAGGAGAAGAATAGCTCGTTAGCACAAGCTGGAGGGAGAAGAGAGAAAGGGTTCTCGACAACTCAATAGAACTCTTTGGTGTGTGGAATGCACTATGTGAGTTCTCTATTTATCGAGAAAATTCACAACTAATAAGTGAGTAACTTTGGCAACATGTAATTCACATATTAGATCTAGTACAAAAATATCTCAAATTGAGTACCAAAATATATTATATTGAGTACAAAAATATATTATTCCGTACAGAAAAATATTATTGAGTATCAAAATATATTTTAGATCACGTACTAAAATATATTAGATTGCATACCAAAATATTTCAGATTGTGTTCCGAAATATTCTAGATTGTGTTCCAAAATATTTTAGCAAAACTTGGGGACTAAGAAAACACTTTCTAATAATGATTAAATTAATTACTTAATTTAACATTTCCAAATAATAAAATATATAAATATATATTTTTTCTTTAGTGTTTACTTTGTTCACTTAATTATGCACTCCCTTAGAGATACACCCCCCCAATATATAAACACTACTAATGTGTGTGTTCCATCCGATGTGGGACTTCCACTTTTTTCAATTCACACAACAATAGTTCTACCAAACGTGGGAATTTGTGTTTAATCTTTTAACTCAATTTTCACGCATGTTCCAACAATAGGTCACAACAAAACACCCATACAACAAAACACCCATCGTAATTCTTCTTTTGAAATTCGAATCAATTCAAATGCTTCATTGAATTTCCATTATTTCTAAAACAAATTATTTGTATAGATTACAAAAAATATTTATTCTTACACTTTGTTGGATTATTTTTATGAAATTTAAAAAAGTTGAGAATCTAAACTGACGTAGGGAGAATCGAATGTAAGACTTAGAGAGCATATTTTAAGGTCTCAAACCAATATCATTAGGCCAAAGCAATTTTTTAAATATTATAGGAAAAATTTGAAAATTAAATTTAGAAAATGTATGTACCAATTTGAATTTTTTTAAAAGATTATAAGGATTAATTTGAGATTTATAGTAATGGAGAAATTTCAAATTCTGAATTTTTAAGTGGTATTTGAAACTTTTGGAATACATATAGCTTTGACAAAATACTTTATAAAATTTCTTCATTTTGATAAATCTCTAATTTTTTTCACCCAAACAATGAAATATACCAATGAAATCAAGATCGGACCAGACATTAAACATGTGAAGGTACATGTACCAGGTTTAAAGGTCTGGCCGTGTTAGAACTTCAATTGGAATGGTAATAATAAATATATTCTATTTACTTTTTTCTACTATAATTTACTTGATTACAAATTTCACTAAGACACCTGATCCTAATTTTTTTTCCCTCAAACTAGAGGATTTCTTCTACCTCAAACTAGAGGAAAGTCTGATAGAAAAGATTGGGTAAAAAAACTCAAAGAGTTGTAAACGACAATAAAGCTCAATACAATATTTTGTATCTGAGATTGTTTTTATCTTTTTGTGTTTCAATTCTATTATGCTCAGATTCAATTTTCTTCAATAGCATCAAGTCCTTTTTATAAGGAGATTTTGAATATGGCCATTGTTGAGTGAATCTTCGTTTTCAGTGTATGTCGTTTCTTGTTAGTTTTTCCTTGAATGTGGTTGACCAATCCTTGCATTAATTTGTGTATTTAATGTTTGATCACATTATTCTTTGAATAAGATGAAGAGACATTACTGGGGCTGAAAATGAGTTGAGCCGAGTCGAACCTGACTCAGTTCAACTCGATTTGATATGAATTTGTTCGGCTCAAAATTTGACTCGAGTTCAATACAGATTTTTTTTATTGGTACGAATTCGATATGATTCAAGTTCACGAAGTTCGACTCGTTAACTCGAATCACATAACTCAAAGGTCAAAAATATAAATTTTTCTCCCAAAAGTTAATTGGTATTTCCTCTCAAAACATAAAAAAGTTAATTGGAATTTGAGTTGGCGTTAAATGCGCACACCAAATGAAGATATTGCGCTAAATAACTAATGCTGATGTGGGACAATTTGTTAAACTAGAGCAGAATGCTATCGAGCAGTGTTCGTCTATCAGCATGATATGGCTTAGAGGAAATGAGGAAGGTGTTGACTCAAACAATAGGGGAAATTTTATTGAACTATGAAAGTTGATAGCAGCCTATAATGATAAAGTTTCTAGTGTTGTGCTAGAGATGCTCCAAAAAATGCTAAATACACTTCTCCTCAAATTCAGAAGGAAATTATGGAAAATTTTGTTTACTTATTGATGAAGCTCGGGATGAGTCAAAGAGGGAGCAACTGGCTATAGTTTTGAGATTTGTTGATGAAGATGGCTGCATTAGAGAGCGCTATTTTCATGTTGTACATGTCAACAACACCGCAACATCAACACTTAAAAATGAGGTATGCTCAATTCTTTCCCATCATGATCTTCATGTTGAAAATATTCGAGGACAAGGTTATGATGGTGCTAGTAATATGCGTGGTGAATGGAATGAATTGCGGTCTCTATTTCGCCAAGATTGTCCTTATGCTTTTTATGTTCATTGCATGGCTCATAGATTGCAATTGACATTGGTTACATCATTTAGAGAAGTTATTTCATAACTTCTTTACAAGCTCGACAACTATTACCACCGTTCCTTTTTAATGATCCTTTTTGAAATTTTATACAAACTAATACTCCCTCGTCCCTATTTATAGGAATACTTTACAAAAAAGTTTTGTCCCTAAATATAAGATCATATACAAATTCCTAGATGCATTAATTACTCTTTTTCCAAATATACCCCTTATTAATACTATCAATTTGTCTTGGTATATGAAAAGTTAACATTAAATATATATTTAATTAAGGGTAATTTAGTAATAGTCACACACATTTGAGACAACTTTATTACTCTAACAACTTTTCTTAATACACATGATTTTTGTAAATTACTCATATAAAAAGAGACGGAGAGGGTACAATCAATAAATGTTACTACTTTTGATACAATAATTTATCTATTTCCAATAATAGTCTCATTCATTTAATATTTAGTTTCATATATTTCTCTCTATGTAATAAATAATTAAGGGTAATATTGGTAAAACAACATTTAATATTGCATTGAACTTTGAAAGTGACAATTAAATAGAAAAAAAAATTTCTACAAAAGAGACACTTAAAAAGGAACGGAGGAAATATTATTGTTCTGGACCGGCCAGAAGGCTAACCAAACAACGACACGTGGACCAGACGTCCACCACTCCAAGGTACGTCACCTGAGGGTGCATGTCAACGAACCGTGCACAACACCGCACCTTAGCGCGCCCCCGTACATATGTGACCGCACACGTGTCCTCTGGACCGCTCCTAATCACACGCCACGCGTCTCGGAGACAGTTACGCTCGTGGAACGCCTATATAAGGGTGAGGTAACTTCACCCTCAAGGTACGATTCACTTGACACACACTTTTCATGCACTTTTTCTCAGTTTCATTATTGACTTGATCGTCGGAGTGCTAACGTTCCTGTAGGCACCTTTCGTTCCACCGCGCAGACGCATCGCCACCGTACCGGAGCACATTCCGCCACCTTTGCCTTCATCGGTCTCTTATCGAACAGATCAATTATAAGTGTGGTTGTTAGTTCTCCAACCAGGCATGATGAACTTTAAGAAGCCCAAGCATTGAAAGTTCAAGATATGATTTCTAATGATGAAATTGAGACTAAAAGTGGAGGAAATCAAAGTTGCACCTTACAAAGACCTGGAGATACTCGATGGGGTTCTCATTTTAACTCAGTATGCAGTTTGTTAAAAATGCACACAGCAACATTCATTGTTCTTAATAACATTTCTGAAGGAGGAGGAAATTTCTCTCAAAGAGCTGAAGAGAAAGCTTACTTAACATTGAATTCATTTGAATTTGCTTTTACATTGCATTTCATGAAACAAATTATGGAAATAACTGATCTTTTATGTAAAGCTTTACAACAAAAGTCTCAATATATTGTAAATGCTATGCATCTTGTTTCAACTACAAAATCATTGCTTCAAGATTTAAGAGATGATGGGTGGAAGCCACTACTTGAGGAGGTCACAACTTTTTGTACTAGCAATTCTATTGAAATTCTTGATATGAACAGTCAATATTTTAGTGCTCGAGTTAAGCCTCGTCATACAAATAATGATACTTTTGTGACTATTATAGATATGCCATATTTACAGCTGCCATAGATTTTCAATTGCAAGAGTTGAATCATAGATTTTGTGATCAACCTGTGGAGTTACTAGTTATTAGCTCACTTTAAGTCCTAATTATGCTTTTAAGTCCTTCAAAGTAGATGACATATGCAATTTAGTTGAAAACTATTATCCAAAGGATTTTAGTCGTCAAGAGAAGGTTCACTTGAGGATTCAATTGCAACATCATAAGATATCTCAACAATGTTTGAGTTATGCCGAACATTGTCATTTACATGAAAATATACAATTTACCATTTGGTTGATAGAGTAACATGTCTTGTGTTGACTCTCCCAATTTCAACTGCTTCTACAGAGCGTGCTTTTTCAGCCATGAAGCTTGTGAAAACAAGGCTTCACAATAAAATGGAAGATGATTTTCTTGCAGATAGTTTGACTATTTATCTTGAAAAGGATATTGCAAAGACATTCACTATTGAAGAAATCATGGAAGAGTTTTATCTACTAAAATGTCGAAGAAAAACATGATATTTTTTTTTAAGAGGAAAGAAAAACATGATCTTGCTGGCTACATTTTGGTATGTATTTTTTTTGCAAGATATATGTTTTTTTATTTTTCATTAAACTAAATTTATACAATTATTAATAGTAGATGTTTGTTATTGTTTATCTTTTTTATCGTGTCTTATATTTCTGCCCCCTCGATAATTTTTTCTGGCTCTGTCCCTGCTATTACCAACTTTAATTATCTTGTTATATATAACGCTTGAGTGACAATAAAACACTTGAGTTCACATTTAAGGATCATAGTGGTTTTAGGTCTAAGAGTGGTAAACATCAATATCAGTATGAAAATAAATTTTGTCACCTTCATATCATACTATGTAGTATTCTAATGGTGGGTCAATCCAGTATAAATATTACTCCTAATATTTATATCTATGTATATGTTTGATATCGCATATCCATGATCCATGATATGTGGTCATCAACAAGGTTTTAAAAAATGGTCTGTTACAGAGAAAAAGACAGCGCTAAGAAGGTAGAGGTAGCCAACATTTTCGTTTTTTTTCCTTCCGTTTTTACAGAGTGACCAAATATCATGACGAAACGCCGTTACAGCCGCAACTAAACACCGTTATGACTACAACAAAACGCCATTGACGACAATAGACAGAGAATACATATATTTTTTCCATTGAGATGGATGAATATCATATTTTTAGTACATATTGAACATAAATTACATAACGTTATCTCCTTTAAGATCTTTCTCTAGGTTAGAACTTCAAATCTATCTCTAATTTAAGTTATTGTACATTATTTAAGAGTTGTGCAATGCTATGATTAATTCACACCACAACAACCGCAATGCGTAACATAACATTTGTAATAGTTGAAATCGCGAAATCCTATACGTGACTGTGACCTTGACCACAACCGTTATTTAAAATATTGGTCATCAGTCTACATGCATAATAGTATCCACGCTTCATTACTATCCAAACTCATATTAAAACTTGACTACAAATACTTTAAGAATATTGTTATATATGTTAATGGAGTGTTAAGATTAAGTCACACTTAACGTTCAATTACTCAAAGTACTTATTTTATGAAAATTAATCTTACAACCAATATAATAAAGAAAGCCTCATATTATTTAATAATAAAAGTCAAGATACATGATATAAATTTAACATAAAATTATTGACCTAAGCTTACACCAACAATGTTGACCACAAATGGTTGACTGATGTTGATCCTAGATCGTTTACCACAAATGGTTGACTGACCAAAGATGGACTAAGATGATTTTTCCTTCATATGGAAAACTCACAATATCAAGGGCTATTGTTCTTCAACCAATTTTGTTTCAACAATATATAAGCCAAGTAAACAAAGATAATAAGACACAAAAAGAACAAAATGATCAAAGATAACAAAGTTGATCACATATATTGATTACTCTCCCTTTTGTCATCAACAAACTTACATATATAACTTATATAACAAAATTGATCACATATATTGATCAGGCTATTAAGACGGATAAGTAGACACATATTTCTTCTGGCCTGGCCGGACGGAATAACCTCGCTCAGGCTATTAAGACGGATAAGTAGAGAATCAAAAATGGCCTTGAATTTTTCTTTAGCATTCACTCTTCCATCAACCTTATTCACGAGGAGCCAATCATCCACTTAGTATTACTCATAGATGAATCTAAAATGCATGCCTTTTCTTGCCTCATAGCATTAACCTTACTAATAAACTCATACTGAAATTCCTCATAGACGGTGCTTTGGTAGCTAATTTTCAGGATTTTGGGACTGGTTTATGCAGAATTTTTTTTTGGGTTTTGAGAATGATTTATGCATGATTTTTTTTTTTGCTAGGGTGTATCAAATCATGTTTTGCCTGCTTTAGTTACTCTTGGATCTATTCAAACTTGAATATAAAGTATTACATTAGCATAACTAATTACATGCTTTACTTGAAATTTTCATATTCTTGTGGGTTAAAGAACTTGAAAGATTTATGTTGTATGAAGGTCACTATTTGTTTGTTTACTGTGCTCTGCTGATCTTTACAGCTTTCTAAATTTAGGTTGCTGATTCCATTTGTTAGAGCTGCAGCAACCTCAAGTACTATTGAAATTACTTGAGTTTTTCATTGACGTTGCTGCAGAAACCAAGAAGCAAGGCTGAAAGGAGTTTTCTTACGTGCAATCGATTGCTTTGAAACGTATAATGGAAGAAGATCTTAATTGTGAGTTTATTTTATTTTATTTTATTTTTAAAACTCGGTATCCGATCCAAGAACCGACTAATCTGAGGGGACTAATTCCACCGCCCACTTGCAGGGGCCGCATTTAAAGCCAGAGCAAGGGTCTGTATGGACTTGCCCACCAAAATTGACACCAGGAATTGAACATGAGACCTTGAGATGAGCAAACTCCAAGATCCCAAACCAACCACTGGGCCAACCCTAAATGGGTTCTTAATTGTGAGTTTATACTATAATTTTACCCCACTTTAATTAAGGTAGAGTTTATATTAAATCCAAATTCTATTGTAGTTTCCATGTTTGGCTCTAATTTTGGTGTTCTACTTCATGCCTTCTTCAAACGAGCTACTATCTAACTTAACAAATTTTCTTATATTACATAGGCTTGGTAATCCAACTATGGTAAGACAAAATTACACATAGGCTTGGTAATATCTTGGAAATGGAAGTTTGGTTGTTATCATGTCCCTATATGTAATGTGTATAGGTCCAGTTTGTGCTAACTTTTAATTTATGGGAGTTTCTCAACTGAAATAAGTTTATAGTTTTTCTCAATTAAATTAAACTTATAGGGTTCATCAGAAAAAACTTATAGGTGTTTATAGAGAGTTGAAGAGGAAGTTTTAGAAGCTGAGTTTTGGCCTTATGTTTTTTTTGTTGCTGCAGTAATGGTCTTAGTTTAGTTTTTTGGATTTGCTGCTTGTTTATTTTTTCCAGGGTGATGATCCTACTCGTGGAAGCAATGGAAATGATGGTACAGATGCAGATGAGTAAAATTAATGGCTTTGGATTGTACAACTTAAGAATTATTGAGTTTGATATTTAGTAGACCTACAGTTTATTTTTTATTTTTATTTTTTGAAAGAAGTAGACCTACAAGTTATTAGAACTTCAACATTTGGATGTTGGATATGTTGATAATACATTTTGTTATACGAGATACTTATATATTATACTATGTTCTTTATGGAACAATTGATGTTTACACATTGATTTGTAAACTGGAAGGAATTTTTTTAATTGGATATCACACAATTTAATGTGCATGATATAAAATTATTAAAATTGTGGTAGAATAAATTTTTTTTTAGAGAAAATTGTGGTAGAACATTATAAATAACATCTGTCGCACATAATATATTTGTGCGAAATATTTTATATAAATATGTCCCAACAATTATTTTAAAATATAAATCAAAATGAAATTTAACAAAATTTGTCGCAAAATTAGTCACCACTTTGGGACGGAATTTATCGCAAAATTAGTCGCCACTTTGGGACAAAATTAAAGAATTTCGTCGCAATATTGGGACGGAATTAAAGAATTGTGTTAAAATTGAAGGTGAGAAAAACACAAGAAGGGGGGTTGAATTGTGTTGGCTTTTTCTTTTTTCTTTCAAAAACTTTGGTTAGTTCAGAATCAGATGTTGATCAGATTTTGAAACTATTTCAGAGTTGTTTAGCAGCGGATAAAGAGTAAATGAGAGAGAGAGAGAGAGAGAGACACACACAGCAGTTTATCCTAGTTCCTTCCACAACCCGGAAGTAGTCCAGTCCTCTTGTCACTTACAAGATATTTTCCACTATAATCACAAAGATTACAATTGCTCAAGCACAAAGCAAGAGACTTCCTATGCTCAAACACAAAGTAAAAGACTTCCAATTGCTCAAACACTAAGTAAGAGACTTCCAATTGCTCAAACACAAAGTGAGAGACTTCCTTGCTCAAACACAAAGTATGAGACTTCTAGTTGCTCAAGCACACAAGCAAGAGACTTTTTAATCAAACAGAATTACAAAAAATATGTTTGAGTTGAACACTTGATATACTATCAGTAGTGTTCACAAAATACAACACAAATAAAGACTTTAAGAATTTCTAAGTTATTTGATGACTGTCCAATAAAACAGAGTATTGGAACGTTCAGATTTGCAGGTCTGTGGAGTCTTACACTTCTTCTTCCAATCTTCAATCCTTTATAGAGAATTAAAGAGCTGTTGAGAAGTTGCCATGTCATCAAATTAGAGCCGTTGCAATTGAAGCTTCAACCATTAATTCCTTCTGTTCTGGTGTGCGCACAGAAAACAGAGGAACACATTTTGAATGTTTCCTTAAAACCTGGCTGCGTGTTTCTTCCAAGGAGGCAAGGGTTGCAGAGAGCTATTCTAACTGTACAGTACTTTACTGTTGACAGTTGCAATTGTTGACTTCTGCTTTTCCTTAAGACTCAGACTTCAGAAGCTGCTCTTCAGACTCCCAGTCTTCAGACGCACTGTTCATCAGACGCACTCTTCAGAAGCTGATCTTCAGACGCACCTTCAGAAGCACTGTTCATCAGACACAGCCTTCAGAAGCTGGTCTTCTGACGCACCTTCAGAAGCTGCCTTCAGACGCTGCCATCAGAAGCTCTTCTTCAGACGCTGATTTTCTTCAGCCTTGCAACACAAGCTTCTATATTTTCCTTCTTGCTCTTAACTTGTTCTTTCATAACCATTGTTAGATACCAATCTTTAAGTATATGGTTCTGCACACTAGAATTAAGTATTAGCATATCCAATTTTCTTTTTAACACTTTGTTATCATCAAAACTCAATAGAGAGTTGTTCATACATTTTGTTCCAACAAAAACAAATAATCAAATTCGTCCCAGATTTTGTCCCAAACGTGTGACGGACGATAAAATTCCGTCCCCAACAATTTGAGACAGACGATTTTGCGACAAAATCCGACCCATATTTTAGTGGGACGAAAATTTACACTATTGTGCGACAGAAAATTCCATCCCAAATGATTTTTTTTCATGTAGTGCATGTTGAAAATCGAAATTTGGGTTCATATGAAGAATAATCTTATTGAGGTGAATAATGAATCTAAAAAAAGGGGACTTAAGATGAGATTTGTTTTATCAAGAACGACCTGGAGCATAGACCAAAACATTCTGGTCGTACTGCGAAAGGAATGAGGTGATATCATCAAGCAGCTTGAGGCTTAATCCCTAAACTTCAATTTTAACTTGATCTCCAAGGGCTCAACATCTATAAACAAGTTTGACGATTACTTCACCAATTTAAGAATTCATAATGAGTATTAAAATTTGTGTTGGCAATTGTTTACCGGTGTTTTCGTTGAACAATCACTAGTTTTAGATTAATTGCTTGCATGATCAAACTAGAAATTCTATGACATATTTGTGCAATTATTTCTCAGAAAAGTTTGAATGTTCATCATATTCAAAATTTTGAATATGAAAATAAAAAAGATGAATATAACTGTCAATTTCGACTGGGTTGAAATAGTCTTCAGAATTACAAGAAATGCAACTTTAGCAATGAAAGTAAACAATTTAAAAGAAAAGCATTTTGATTGCATAAATGAAAAATGGTACATCAAATCATACATATATTCTCTTGTTACTCTTTTCTCGCTGTAACTTGTATATTTTGAGCGTAAAGGTTTTGTGTATTTTGATTTGCGACACCTATTTTCTATACTGAATTCCTATATATACATAATAAGAAATAGTTGAACGTAATAGTCACAAACTAATTGCCTTCGATGCGTGTCTTGATATGCTCTCAGATTTCTTGACAAGCTCCCACGTGTCTTCGACCTCTTAATCTTGTCTTTTCATAAGTAATTTTGAATTTCTTCCGTTGAAGCTAATGGCTTTGCAAATTCAAATGTGCCAAGTATCCCAATGTATCGAATTATCATACATTTGGAATATACGTCGAAAACAACAAACTTCTAGAATGTCACCAAGTGCAAAAATACAGGCCATGCTCGGGGCGCCTAGCCCATGCTCGGGGCACATGGACCATGCTCGGGGCGCCCCAATGAAATTTCTCGCGCGTAAACAACTGTTTCTTCTTCTTTTTGGGTGTTTGCTTCCATACAAGATGTCTTGGGACCTGAGAACAGAATTCCTCCCTATATAATGTCTTCTGAGGCCTTTTGAATCTTCATTCATGATCTTCCCAAAGTCTTCACAAGTCTTCAGATGTTTTGCTTTGCCGATTTGCATGATTTCTTCTTGAATTACATCAAAACACCCTAGAATTGCTATGAATCACAGAGGTGCGAGAAGCTAAGAAACAGTTGCAGGTCTGTGAATCATAGAAAGCTATATAGGGATATAGCTCTGTGAATCTCAGTTAGCTTAAGATGTTAATAAACGGTCATAGCGCTGAGAGTCGCAGAAGTTGTACCACACTATAACTCTGTAAATCACAGTAATGTTTTATCATAACTGAACCTCGTTTAAACCACACTTTTCATCTTGAGATTTTCTAAAACCTTTTATTGCTTTCCCAAACTTAACATTTTATATTTCTGTTGTGACAAATGATTTATTTTATTTCTTTTTCTTGCAAACAAGTACTCTACTGAAAAGCTATACAAGTTGTTGCTCTCCAGCCCTTGTGGGATCGATATCCTTTTATACTATAACTTGGATCAGTGTATACTTGCACTTTGTCTTTTCATCTTAAAATACTCAGTGTTTTGGGAGACACCACATTTCTCTCAAACTCAATATAATCAACATTAACAATCCAATTTCTAACTAATTTCATCATTAACATGCAGAATATCAAACAATTTTTCATTGAGACATTTTATAAAACACCTAGAGTTCAACATTAACATTTTGAGTTCATTGTGTCATTTCAATCTATAAACTACCACATGAGTCAAGCTTACTCTAATCATCTAAACTACAATTTCTAACTTATTTCATCATTAACAATCAAAAAATCAAACATGCAAATCAACCCTAAAACCAAAAATTCAACAGTTTAATCCAAAAAATCTAACATTTAAACAAAATAGCCAATGCAAAAGGATCATAAACACGTACTTGATGTTGGGATAGAAGTTGACGTTGATTTGCTCAAGGTTGATGAAAATCGCACTTTTAAGGGCTCAAAATCTCACTTGAATGTTTTAGAAATGAAATGGCAGAATGGTTGATGTTCTGATGTATAACATAACGCAACGTGAGTTAACTCACGTTGACCACCTAACGTCACTTAACTCATGTTGGATCAACGTGACTTAACTCACGTTGGTGATACCAAACATGAGTTAACTCACGTGGGGGTTATTTTAGACAATTTGAGGTGGGAAGATGCAAATTTGATTGGGAAAAAAGCAGTTTTCTTATTAGTCCCTTACTAGTGTAGTTTGAGCTTGGAGTGTGAACGTGTTTACTTCAGTTTAACTTTCTGACGTCATGATCCCATTCTTCACATAATAAGAGACCAAAGCAACGATAAAACCACTTACACATAGGGAGTGTTTCTTCTAGATTCCTGTAAAAAAGTTTCCCGGGAATAAAAAATTTCCTAGATTCCTAAACATAGGTACTTTTTATTCTAATCTTAGATTCTCAAGAATAAGTTTGTAATCTCTTTTTTTTTTTTTAAACAGAGAGCAAGCCCTCAAAATATATTGATAAAAGAAAAAGGGAACCAAACAAGGAGGGGGGACATAAAACCAAATCCTCAAAGACAGAAACTAGCAAAATCTAAAGAAAGGAAGACCTAGCCTATTTCTAGTAAAGTCTTCCCTAATTTGCACAGGCAAATGAGACCACCAAAAAGAGGAAGTTAAAACCAATCCTATGTTGGCAAGCTTGTCAGCGCAGTGATTACCTTCCCTATAGATATGAGTGACCATAAAAGACATAGATGTGATGAGGTGGAGCATGTTTTCCCATCTATTTTGCAAATGCCAAGGGACAACATCTTTTGACTTGTAAGCCAAGGTAACCAGCATAGAATCCGTTTCTAGCCAAAGGTGAGACCATCCTTTTTGGAAGGCTAATTATACTGCATACATAGCTCCAATAAGCTCAGCATTCAAAGAGTTTAAGTATCCCAAATTATAAGCAAAAGCACCAAGAAAATTGGAGTTATTATCCCTGAATATCCCTCCGCGAGCAGATAGACCTGGATTACCTGAGGATGCTCCATCAATATTACATTAATCCAATTTAGAATTGGGGGCTGCCAAATGATTTCTTTGATAACTAGAGCATTTGGTCTTCTCAATAAAACTTTAAAATTTTTTAGAATTACAAAATCAGAGATGGAAGAATTACAGTGGAGCTTCGTTGAGTTGCCAGATAAGGAAGTAGGTGAGATGATAAGGTTAATGGCTGACCTCGGGTGAATAACTCTGTCTGAAAATCTTCTTTGATTTCTGCAGTACCAAATAGTAGAACAAATGTTTGTGATAGATGAAAGAATGACCAGCTTGCATTGAGGAGACCAATTTCTATTACAAATCTCTAGAGCCTCATTAAAAGATTGAAAGATGAGGTTTAGGTTCACAGTTGAACTAAACCAGTGCCAAATGAATTTTGAAAAATCACATTGAAAGAATAAATGATTTGAAGTTTTAGCACTCATGCCACATAGATTACAAACGGAAGGAAGGTAACAACCTCTATTGGAAAGATTATCATCAGTAGGTAACTTGTTTTGCAAGGTTCTCCAAGGGTTAGGATTTGGATGGGGGAATGGAAGTTTGTAATCTCTGAAACAAATGCTCCCATAAAAAAAATTATGAAGTTTTAATTTTCTATGTATAATAGTTCTTCATTTAAAAAATTGTATAGAGATATTTTTCAAAATATTAATTACGATTAATATTTTGTTTCGTTTTAATATTGATAATTTCTATGCTCAAGTCTTAGTTCAACCAGAAATATTATCGAAATCTATATGTCAGACGTCGTGATTGGGTTTCAAATTACTCTAATTGCTTCACTTGTGACTATTGTCATTTTATCTATCTAAAAAGTTCAAGAAATTAATAGAGCAAAAACTAGCAATGAAGTTGTGGTCACCACACTCCAAAACGTTGCCTTCCATCACACGCACAAGGCACAACCGGTACCTACCAATTCTTTTTCTTCTATATAAGGTCTCACCTTTGCTACCTTCCTGCAAACCGAAACAAACATATATACTACATAGCAATTGTTGTTACAATTTATTTCCATTAAGAATCAATGGCCAACATGATTAGGGATGGGCAAAGTTTGGTTTATAACCAAAACTGTGTGTGAACCAAACTGAACCGTTTTTCAGTTTATTCGAACCGAATTGAACCTGTTATGAGTCAACATGAACTGAACCGAACCAATTCTTTAACCGGTTAACTGAACTAAACCGTTTTTCAATATGTTATTCACATCATTGTGTGTACGGTTCTTCTTCCTTTTCTTCTCTTCTCTGGAAATCCAAATACCATTCATTCAATTTTTTATTTCACTTTTCATTCTTCAATCTTCTTCTTCTTCACTCCATTTCGAAAATTCAAAACACTTTATAAATTAGGGTTCTTACTCTTCTTTCTTTTTCCCCCAATTCCTAACCTAATAAACTGATTTTTGATTTTGAATTTTGTTTTTCAATTTTAGCAACAAGAATTTGACTGTTTCTTAGCTCAATTCAACTTCGGATTCAAACTCGTTACAATTCTCGAGGTTGTTTTTGGATTTTAGCGTTTCCACGTTCTAATTCAGGTATTGTTTTCTAGTATTCATTCTTAATTTCTCATTCAATTTTCAATTTCACTTTTCATTCATTTCTATTTTTCGGGTAATCGTCATTCTCAATCTCCCATTTCATATTTATTTTCAATCTACAATTTATTATTCTCAATCTCCCATTTCATATTTATTTTCAATCTACAATTTATTATTCACGTTTTTAATCTAATTATTTTTTAATCCCAATTATACCCGCTTAATCAACCCTTAATCACCTTTCTTATTTTCGTTTGATTTTCTTGAAAATTCATCCGTTTAGATCAGAAACAGAACATAATTGAATTGATTTTACATGCTTAATCAACTCCCTTCATGATTCTTGAATTGAATTGATTGAAGGGTTGATAAAAAATTTCAATTTTTTTTACAACGTGGACGTAAGCAGAGAAGGATAAACATGTTCCCTGGTTCGATTTCAGTTCTGTTTTTTTTTTTTTTTAAACAGCTCCGTTAATAACCAATCATTTTCATATGGTTCAGTTCTGAACTCTTACAAACTGGTTCGGTTCAATAACAGTTTGGTTCAGTGCGGATCAGCAATTCGGTTCAATGTTTTGGTTTTTTTGAACACCCCTAAACATGAAGGTTGCATGCATGGCTGTAGATATGTGCATGATGGTATTGAGTGCACCCATGGCTGAAGCTGGAGTACAATATATGTAATCAGGTGAATCTCAACCTAGGTGGTTGCTTGGATTACCTAACAGGTGGTGTAAAAGATCGATCCCCATTGTGCTGTGATGCAGTGAAAGAATTAAATACTAGAGCCAATACCACTGCTTGTCGCCAAACTGCATGCAATTGCGCGAAAGATATATGTACCACTCACTGAATGATTTCCTTGAATGAGTTATATAATATGCTATTTTATTTGGTTTCTCACCGGTTGCTAGTGCCTTTGAATTTGGGTTAATAGACATCATTCAAAATTTCTCAGTTGAACCATGATAATATTGCATAAAAACATAATGTTTGTGTACCGTATTATTGAATTTTTATATCTCCAATCTCCAATACATACATTTTAACATAGTTCAAATATGTGACTTTAATGGATAACTATGTGAGTTTTTTAGATTTTATATTATGATACTATTATGTTGTCGTCATTTTTAAAGTGTGTATGTTATATGAATATTTTTTTTAATTATTTTCACATGCATGATCACAAAATTCATGCAATGGTTGGAAACAAACTTTTTAACATGTTTGAACTTTCTTTGAAAGAAGAGACTGTCTATATCATCTATAATTTTCGAGTCAGTATTAATGAAATACAAGAAGTCATGACAAATATTTATCAAGGACATATACAAAAACATGAGATAAATATTTGTCACTAATAAATATAAAAAAACTGGACAAATATTTGTTGTTGATACATAAAAAAAAACAAGAGATAAATATTTATCTCTGCTAAATATAAAAAAAAATACAAGACATATATTCATTACAATTACTTTAAAAAATACACGACAAATATTCATCACTGATAAATATTAAAAAAACTAAACAAATATTTTTCTCTTATGTATAAAAAAATATGAGACATATATTTGTCATAGATATATAAAAAACACGTGTAATATTTGCCCCTAATACACAAAATAATGTAAAACAATATATATCCTTGAAAAAAAACACTAGACTATTATTTTTCATTAATACATAAAAAATACGGGACAAATAGTTCTCAGTGATAAATATTAAAAAGAAATATGACACAGCTATTAATCACTGAATCCTAAAAAAAAACACGGGAAAAATATTTGTTATTGGTAAATATTATTATTTTTTTGTAAACAAAAGTGGTGCTAGATGCATTACTCAAATTCATTAAGAAAAATAAACAAAAATACGAAGAAATAAAAGTGAAACTAGGTCAAGATATTTTCAAAAAAGACATAAATCTAAAGTTATGCAAGCCTAACTTATTTCTTATGTAATCTAGGTTAATGCTATTAGGAAGAGAAGGGAACGAAAAAACACTAAAGGGCTAAACCAATGTTAGCCAACCTTTATGCGCATGAGTTTCTTTATTTATGAATTAATTGATAAATATTAAGAAATCACTAGACAAATATTAAAAAACACGGGGAAATATTTATAACTCATAAATAAAAAAAGTACGAGACAAGTATTTATCACATTTTTTATGAAGTTTTTATCACTGATAAATATATAAAAAAAATGGGACATATATTAGTCAATAATAAACACATAACATATATTTGTCATTATAAATAAAAAACATAGGACAAATATTTATTATTGATACATAAAAAATTACGAGTCAAATATTTTTCACCGATAAAAATATAAAAAAAAAACACTTTTAAAATATTAGTCATTAATACAAAAAAAAATATTGGAAAAATATTTGTCATCGGTAAATCTAGGAAAAAAAAGTGACAAATTTGTGGTTGATACATAAAAGAAGGCAAAAAAATTCGTTGTTAAATATAAAAAAATATAAATATATTTTATTTTTTTTTAATTAAAGTAAAAATTAAATTAAAACGAGAATGAAGTACAAGATTGGGGGCAAGAATCTAACCCAATAATCCACAAATGCAAAACCCAACAATTAAGTACAAAAGTGGTAATAAAAGAGAACAACCCTAAACAACGACAATCCAGCGAACCGACCTAGGGGCGAGAAACCGAACTGCAAAAAAACACAAAGTGAATATTATGAGCATTTAAATAGGCGTATGGATCGTCTGCCAACACAAAAACGACCCAAGTTCCAACAACTCCCTTCAAAGTATCAACAAGCCATAAACACCCTTTCGAGCCAAAGCAACCAATTACAAACCGAATCCACAGAGTCACAGTGGTCTTGAAACTTCAGTCACAGTCCAGATCGAGGGATGAACAAACGACATAAATCTATGACAGTCCACCAATGGCGCAAGAAGCGACCACGACGGATAAAATCCTTTAGGTACGATGAACGACTACTACCGTCAACATGGAGCATCTACGCACCTATCGAGCAATATCAAGATAAAACCAATCATAATGAATGAAGATATGAATCCAACAGAACAATGCCAGAACTAAAGAACCCAGATCTTCAATCTAGAAAATCAGATTCAAGATTTTCAGACCAAATCACAGAGCCGGAACAAAGCCACCACCCATCTTCACCTCCACAGAACAAAAAGAAAACAAATGCCAATAAAGAGAAACGAAAAAACATAGCAAAACCTAGATCTAGAAACTCACGATCTTACATAATCCACCACAAAAAACTAACTAATAACCTCGTCGACGCCAGAGCAGTACAAGACAACGGCGACGTTGAACAAAACCAGTGACCACAATAAAATCAACTCACACCAACTGTGAGAGGACAGCCGCGGCGGCACTTCACCGATGACGATCTGAAACCCATAAATATATTTTTCATTTATGCATAAAAACACTTGACATATATTTATCCCTAATAAATATAAAAAATATGGGCTACATATTTGTCATCAATGAGGCAAAAAAATGTGGACATATTTAAAAATTCGCGGAATAAATAATTTTCATCGATAAATAAAAAAAAATAAAACAATTTGATATTGAAAAATTATATTGCACAGGTTAACACACTGGTATACAAAATATTAATTGAGAGTATAAGTTGTACTCCGAACTATTTTTACATGGTCACAATATTAAATGAGCTGTGTTTAGTCACACACAAAAAGATATTTTTCTACCAATAGTAAAAAAAATTATTGTAGCAATAAATTTATCTGAAAAAATGTGTTACTATTACTAAAGGGTATTGCTGACAAGTGCTCTAAGGACACTAGTTAAGGATACAAAAATGGAAATAATTGGTAAATTTTAAGTAGAAAAAGTTACTTTTTAAAGTTTCAAGGCATTGAATACACCATTTCCAAGACAAAATTTCTTCTCAGACTTCTTAACAAGTGTTCTTAGCATTTCTCATTGCTAAAGAACAACATTAAAAGTCATTTTATGGAAAAATTAATAGCATTAAAAGTCATTTTATGGGAAAATTAAGCATTAAAAGTCAAATTAAGCATTAAAAAGCAACATCATACGCATCAGTCTAGTGGTGAGGTGCAAAACAAAAAGTTGAGGGTATGCAAATAGCAGTAACAGTAAAATTATTGGTGCAAATAGCAAAAATCAAGGGTTAAGCATACCTGGGTGCACCCCTGTTGTCATCAACATCCAACATGCAATCTAAGCAAGGATGATACAAGCAGTAAGGAAGATAAAAAGGTATGTTGAGGTATAATTGGCTATCTTCTCTACCTAACTGCATATAGGCGTGATATTTTGTTCAGCGTTTGTTTGTGTGCTAGGCTCCAATCCGATCATAGAGAAACATACTTAACTGTTGTTAAGAGAATCTTTAGATATCTAAAAGAACTACTAATATTGGTTTGCTTTATAAGAAATCTCAAGATTATAAACTAGTTGGATTCTATGATACTAACTATGCTGGAGACAATTGAATGAAAAAAAGCACCAGTGAAAATTGTCAATTCATTGGTGAAAATTTGATCTCCTAACCTAGTAAAAGACAGTAAATAATTGCACTGTCTACAACATAACCAAAATACTTCTCAGCTGACAGATGTTACACACAACTACTATGAATGAAACATGAGTTCAAAAACTATCAGTTAAGTGAAAACAGTATTCCTATTTTCTGTTATAATACTGTTGTTATATGTTTGTCTAAAAATCCTATTCTGCACTTAAGGGCAAAGAATATTGAAATAAAGCATCACGTTATTAGAGACTATGTTTAGAAAGGAATTTTAGTTATTAAGTTCATAGATATTGAGCATCAATTGGCTGATATATTTACAAAACCCTTGACTGAAGATAGATTTAATTCTATTAAGAAAAATATGAACATGCATTTTATTCAAAAATGATGCTAGCCTATGAGTATAATTTCTGAATCACATTTCTAATCAGAATGATCTTCTAATTTGAACCTCTGATGAGAATCATCCTCTAAAGGAATTGTTCCTTTGATCTAGTGATCCTTTATATTTATATGGAAGAACAATTAGGTAGTGTAATGTTTGTTCAAGTAGACCATAGAATTAAATTCAGACTCTGAATTCAACATTTTGGCTCTGAAGCACCAAGCTCTGAACGAAGTAGAACGTATTTGGTACCCAAGACGAAGTTCTGATGACAAGGATCTAATCTGAAGACGAAGTTCTGATAATAAAAATACAAAGCTCTGGTCAGTATGCATCAAGTTATGAAGACAAACTCTGATCTAAAGATGAAGCTTTGATGACAAAGCTTTGATCTGAAGGATAAAGTCAATACTCAACTCTCTGAACATCTGATCAATTTTGTCTTCTTTTAAAGAAACACTGTTGTCCAAGTTTTGTAGTACATTTTGTCTTTGTTGAATTAAATGAAGAACATGATGCATAAAATGACAAAGCTCTTACAAGACAAAGAGAATGCAACAGACAATTCTAAAAGAAGCAAAGAAGTTCTGAAGTATTAGTCAACAGAATTATCCCTTAGAGACGGAGTTTTCAAACTTGGAGAAATCTCTGGATGCGCTGGCAATCTCTCTCAAACAATGGCTCTATTCAAATCTCCTATAAAAGAACATTGAGTGTTTGAAGAAATACATACAACAACACGCTTTCAATTGTGCCAAAACTCCAATCAAATTTCAAGCACAAAAACACTTAAAAAAAATCTAACAAACTTTAAATTTTATATACTCTTTTTATGGACTGACTCAAAATCTTAAAGGTACATATGTACTACTATATACATAATTTTTTGGTGTAACATATTTTCAATATACCTAAATTACCCTAAAATAGTAATACTCTTAATTTATTAATTATGATTTGATTGTTATAAATATATATTTATACCATTAAGAATTTAATTATTTTCAAATTTAAATTAAAATCTACACCATAATGTAAGAAACTAAAAATTAATTGTAAATTTTAGTTAAATTTTTCCTACACCAATTTCTTTAACCAATATAAAATTAAAATAAATTAAATTTATATAATACAAATCGAAAATGCGGGTAGACAGAAACGTTAGTGTCCGTCTTTTCGATAGTATATAATAATATTTTAATTTAATTTTCTAAAATTAAAGTCAAGTTTGTTCAATGGTGTTTTTAACCATAATAAAGAACATGTTCAAACTGAGTATCCTCAACAAGAGAAATGTTAACAACACACATTTTTTCATGGTGCGATCATACCAGCACTAATGCACCAGATCCCATCAGAACTTCGCAGTTAAGCGTGTTTGGGCGAGAGTAGTACTAGGATGGGTGACCACCTGGGAAGTCCTTGTGTTGCACCTCTCTCACCCTTTTTCCCTCAAAAAAAAAAACAACACACTTTTTTTATTGGTTAAAATTCACATGGGCCCCACTAAATTTATATGTGTCACACATGATTTGGTGGGACCTATGTGAATTTTAATCAATCAAAGAGAGTGTGTTAAAATGTGTGTTGTTAGCATTCCTCTTGTTAACAATGACTTAAAAAAATTATTAGAATAAACTTTTTTTTTGACAAAATTATTAGAATAAACTTCTTACTAATAAGTGTCAACATCTCGTGAAATAGCATCCCTCCAAAAAATCTCGTGAAAAAACAATACTCCCTTCGTCCCTATTTATAGGAATAGTTTACAAAAAAAATTGTCTCTAAATATAAGATCATATACAAATTCCTAGATGCATCGATTGCTCTTTTTTCAAATATACCCCTTATTAATACTATCAATTTGTCTTGGTATATGAAAAGTTAACATTATATATATATATATATATATATATATTTAATTAAGGGTAATCTAGTAATAGTCTCACACATTTGAGACAACTTTATTACTCCAACAATTTTTCTTAATACACATGATTTTTGTAAACTACTCCTATAAAAAGGACGGAGGAAGTATAAGATTCAATAAATAATAATGATGGATGTATGTCATTGTTAACCAAAAGCGAATAAACTTCTTACTAATAAATGTCAACATCTCGTGTAACAAAAATTAGGCCATGAAACTAACCACATGATCACATGGGAAACGATTAGCAAAGTACATTCGAAAGGTGTTCGTGACCATGTTGACCCCCTTTGTTTGCTGTACTACTTCAGGTGTCCATTTCATCTACTTTTCTTTAAGAAGCAAAAATTTAATTTTATAAATATATAAAGATTGTGAGTACAAATGATATTCGAACAATCCATTTAGATGGTCTGACGGTTTTGGTTTGAGATTCTACGAATGTGTTCTTCTTCAAAATCTCAGATTTAATTCTTTCGGATACCAATTTAAATAACTAGTTTAACTTCTTTCAAAATGATATTTGAAACATTAGGTCATAATGCAAACGCTGGGCCATAAGAGGCTCATCTTAGTCTAATCCACTACTTTATACATGACTTGTCCACCTTAACGTAACTTTGTTTTAACATGAGTTATGTTTAGTTCAAAATAAAAATTATACGTACTTGTAGCATGTGTTGCAATTAATTTTCTCTTAAGTTTTGAATTGGCAGTGTACCGTAGAATAGAGCAGTGCTAGGTGGTGCGAATGGTTTTTCGCATAAAAGACACGACCGTGTAATTGAATGCGCAATCCAACACTTATGTGCTATTTTTTATTAAAATATTATATTCAAAACCGACAAAAATATTTTTCACACATTGCCGCTTATCTCTGGTTTAACAGCATATTCAAGTAAAACCAAACTCCAATTACAATTCTTAAACAATAGAAACAACTATGATTGACATTTGAAGTTTACCGCAATTGCCTCTAAAACAGAGATAAATGTAAAAAAAATAAATACATAAACGAAGCACAATGTCATAACTTTTGCCAACATACAAACAGATTTGAGCAAATTACAATTGTTTAGATGAATTTATCCATATATCTCAATGCCAAAATAGATTTCAGTATAATTAAAGTAGTCAAAGGCTTGTTTAGTTGTGTGAATAAAGAAAAAATAACTAATAAAATTGAAACATATCATTATTTGACTCGTTCGTGTGATTCCCACGAATTGGTTGTCGTACCAAGTAGCATTTTTCCGTAGAATATTAGCAAGGATTTAACTAACGTAAGATAGAAATTGCGTCATATATATACTCCTTTAGTTTCATACGTAAGCAAAAAAAAATATTTTTAGGTTTATTGAATAATTGATGTATTTGGTCAACATTATAAACTAATATGTCATGTGAAGATCAGCGGTAGAAACAGTTGTTGTCATGGTGCACGGTGTTCCGGTGTGGAGGAGAACAGCTTCTACAACAAAGGTGCAGGCACGTTAGCACTTCAACGTTCAAGTCAATGTCTGAACGAGATAGATTGTGTGCGAAAATTGGGTGAATGAATTGAAGCTGGAGTGTGACGTTAAGTCACGCATATAAAGGCGAGGAGGTTGATAACTACCTCCGAGCTTATAGATGACTTCGACGGCCAGGATTCAATCTGGGCGCGCTCATGTGCAATAAGCCGCACATGGCTTCACATGCACCTTCACGGTGTTGTTCTCTGAGTGGCGTGGGCCTTAGCTTGATGGGTGATTCTTATTGGGTTTTATGCCGATCCGAAACATAAATCACATACATGAATTATTCAATGAAAGTAGAAAAAGTATCTTTATTTACATATGAGACCAGAGGAAGTAATTAATTTGGTTACACACACTGAAATTTTATTTGGTACCAACTTTTTTTTTTAATTAAGGATATTTGGTACCAACTTATAATGTAATCGTTTGGATTAATTTTTTTATCTTTAAGTTATTTTAAAATAAATTTAAATTTTTAATCAATTTGATCTTTACATAATATCGATACCCAACAAAACAATAAGGTATCAAACATTTCTCCATAATTTTTGGTTAGTACATATAAATATCCAATAAACACTAATTAGTTCCTTTGAGTTTAATGGATGGTTCTTATTAAACTTTATGTCGATCCAGAACATAAATCACATACATAAATTATTCAAGGAACCTAAAAAAAATATTTATTTACATTAAAGTTCCCCACTCATGAGTTCTATTGAACATGTCCCACGTCCAATAAGTACGGTTCAAGTATGGTAGAAGACTGCACAAATTTTTGTACCCAAAAAATAAAGTATATTTGATATGTTGGGTCATGAATTTAAATTTGTAATTGTCCACTTCTATATACTGAGTTTTAAAACTAGACTTTTTTGATCCAGAAAAATTCACTCTCACACATGATTCAAACGACTATACGTACCGTGAATATATTGCCAACACCTGACCAAACTAACCGTTTTCACTCTCACAAACCAAACTTGTAACTATCACACTCACTAAAAAAACAAACAAACTTATGTAATGGATTTGTATCTCATTTACTATATATATAGCCTAGCTTAGATCAATCTCTTCACATCAAATTCTTATTAAAACACACCAACTCCCATTTCTAAGTTTCCTAATTACAAATTCAATATGTCTAGCTCAATGGTGTTGGTGAAGGTTACTTGCTTGGCAATGATGATGTGCATGATTTTAGGTCTACCACAAACTCTTGTTGCTCTCAGTTGTCTTCAAGTAGAAACAAAATTGGTACCGTGTGTCGCGTATGTGACAGGAAATGGTGGTGTTGTCCCGCAACCGTGCTGCGATGGTATTAAGGCCTTAAACAACCAAGCCGTGACCAAATCCGATCGTCAAGCCGCCTGTAGGTGTATCAAGACCGCCGCTTCAGCGATCCATGGACTGAATATGGACACCCTTGCTAACCTCCCTAGCAAATGTGGGGTTAACTTGCCTTATAATCTTGGTCCCTCCACAAACTGCGACAAGTATGTCTATAAACCCCATTTGATCATGATAAAGTTATATACAAGTACATATTTTTACAGAAGTTATATATAAATACTTAAAACTAATGAATAGTGAAATATATGTTAATTATTACTTGTTTATATATATATATATATATATATATATATATATATATATATATATATATATGTGAAATGGGTAGTTGATGCAGAAAATATATGAAATCATCACTAATTTTGTCACTAAATTTAATATTTAGAGAATCATAAACATATATATTTAATTAGAGCTTTTTTTGAGGGAATTTAATTAGAGCTTTCTAACTTTATTTTTAAATGAGAGAATTAGAAATATATATGTCAACTCAGTGGTAAGAGTTTTATTTTAAAATAAAAGACTCAAATCATACATGAGATGATTATAAAATGATCATTGATGACACTTTAATTAATAATGATTCTCCATTCTTAAAAAAGATTATTTTAAAAATTAACCTTAAGTTAACTTTTATTGTCAAATGCAGGATTGAGTGAGCAGCAGCTACAGCTTAATTACCAGAGAATAAAGAAGTTGGCTACACATGAATGTGTGGATCCCCCGGTTGTAATCATATCTAATTATAATTGTTATTGAGATTTCCATATACAAACTATAACCATAACCATATCTTATGTATTAAGTATAAAATTAATAAATAATATGGATTTTCTCAAGTGTTGAAAAAATACTTTGCCATCTATGGTACTCTATCAGAAAAGAAGCGTTGTCATAAATTAAGGATATTAGAATTCACGAAAGAACAAAAAAATAAGGATGTAGACTTATACGAATTCTTTGATACCCTGGACTTTTTTAGGGTATCGTAAATTAAATTAATTTAAATATAAATTCACATAACAATAATTAAATATAAAAATAACAATATGAAATTAAATAATTGGATTGATGTTGAATATCATACCGAATAAAAATCTAGAGTATCTCAGTGTAAAGATATTTGATACAAACGGTGATTGAACATAAACGATTCAAATAACAATTGTTTGTTTTGGACCTACTCTATATATAAAAAAAATTATTAAAAAAAAAACACCCATATATATGAGGATCCAGTTCTTTAGCTCTCTAGACTTTGATGTTTTTTGGTTGGGCCGATCTTACTTGGCATACCAAGTTGTATTGATTCTTTGATTTTTAAAGAAATAAATTAGTTCTTCAGAAAAAAAAAATGAATTAGTTCTTCATTGTAAAAAAACATATTTTGCAAAAAAGAAATAATAATAATAATATCTATCGAGATTCAACATAATGTACATAGTCAAATGACTAATTCTACACACAAACGAAATATTTAAGGGTTAACATCAAAAGAATATATCAATTTTTTAAATCGATGCAGAAGTGAGACAAATTTTACACTATGTACAATTTGTTTACACCATTTGATCAAAAAAGTCTCAACATAAATCAAATATGATATGATGCTTTTTAACCCAATAGTAAAAAAACAAACATGAGTATGATGTAAGATTAATTTACTTTTGCATATTAGACAAAATCATTTTTTAGTACACCGACTAAATATTTTGTTGAGACTTGTGAGTAGAACAGAAAAAATAGCTACAGTTATTTAAGAATAATTTAATTTAGCATTAATTCCATTGCAGAAAAAATTAATGTTGCTTCAATGCATTGTCAATGATCTATCTTTAAAATCTTAGGCATGGGTACGTTTGGTCTGAATCTATATCCTCAGATAGTATTAATAGAATACTAGCATTTAACTTCTCCAACCATCACCCATAATGATACTCAATTCACCTCAACTACCACATAACTACAAGCACGTGGCTAGCCACACGCTCTAACAGGATTGCATCTAGTCGTAGTTTGACACATTCACGAAATCGGTCCATCTATGACCGTTAGATTGAGATCAGACATACTAGATTTTAAGTTTGGTATTATTTTATTTTATAACATAAAGAAATGCTAACATTTAAGGGCACATATTAAGAATTTAATGTGAAAATTTTGTCGTACATTCAATTTTTTAAACACTTAAAAGTAGTTTTCTTCAACGTAGAAGTTTTACTTTTTTTTAAAAAAAAAAAAACTCGGTATTCGATCTAAAAACCGACTAATCCGAGAGGACCAATATCACCGCCCACTTGTGGGGGCCCTGTTTAATGCTAGAGGAAAGCTCCGTATGGACTTATCCACCAAAATTGGCACCAAGAAAAATCAAACCTGAGACATTTAGAAGAGCAAACTCCAAGATCTCAAGTCAACCACTAGGCCAACCACAAATGGGTTAGAGGTTTTACTTTTAATTTCCTTAAACACGTTAGCATGACCCTAAAAAAATATATCAAAATCTACCTTATGAATCGTCTTATCACAATCTAATGGCCATAGATGTGCTAACTACGTGAAATGTGTTAAATCCTTTAGGAATCCGATTTCCTACATGCCCTTGTGCATGCACCCCCATAAACAGACCCATACCCTTTTCCCTTATATATATAAAGTCTACAACATCTCAAAAACCCACAAAACTGAAATCAAATTAACCATTTGCTAACATAGATATTTTGTTATTTCTACTACATTTGCCTCATCATGGGTTACTCAACTATGGCAACTAGGGTTGTTTGTTTGGCAATTGTGTGCCTTGTGACTTTTGGTCCTAAGGCTGAAGCAGCTGTTACATCCTGTGGTCCAGTTGTGACCAGCTTATACCCTTGTGTTTCTTACATTATGACTGGTGGAAACACTGTGCCATGCACAGTGTTGTAATGGAGTAAGGAACCTTAATACTATGGCTCAAACCACAAATGATCGTAGAGCTGTTTGTACCTGCATTAAGAATGCTGTTAGCCAAAGTGGTTTCAGTTACACTAATTTAAACCTTAACCTTGCTGCTGGTCTTCCAAGGAAATGTGGTGTTAACATTCCTTACCAGATCAGCCCTAATACCGACTGTAACAGGTACTGCTTTAAATATTTACATATCTATATTCAAATAAGCCATGTAATGTAAACCCCTTAGTATATTATGTATTTTCTCACAAAACAATTGCTTTTTTATTTTGCTCTCAAAAATGCCATTCAAATCATATATATGTAGCCCTGCAGATCGGCCGAACTCAATCTCGATCGTTACATTAACACTCTTGACTGTTACAACGATTGAGATTGGCTAGATCAAGATGTAGAGCTGCAGATAAGCCGTTTTACTATAATGTTATGTTATGGTATAAGATACCATACTATAAGTGACAAGATTAAAGTGGTGGGAGTACTACAAGATAAAAATGAGTTACTGATTTTTTTTTTTTTCATGTAACATTATCTTTATTTTTTATGGAACATTTTTATATTATATATGTCTGATGAGTCTTTTTTGTTTTGATGCAGTGTGCACTGAGATTGAAACATGATGTGTGAAGCAGTAACTTCAGAAGAATGTTATGTTAGTTTATAGTGTGTGAGAATAAGAGGCTACTCTCATGAGTGACGTGAGAATGATCACTTGAAGTTGCTTCTTTCTGGCTTTATATTATTGTATTGTGTCTTTATGTGTTGTGTGTGGTTGTGCTGTTTGTGTACACTTTATTGTGGGCACTATAGCAGATATTATAGAGTAAGTATTAGAATAAGTTGATGGATATTTGCAATGTTGTTGTTTCTTACCTAATGATATGTGATGTTTATTTGGGAATGAAATTTGAAAAGGTTAGGTAAAACAAATGCTCTTAACTCAACATTGACTTAAATCTATGCCTGACTATTTCTTTGTCCTTTGACCAGCAAATACTTATACCAGTATTTATGTATATCAAATCCGTTTTAAACAAATTCTTCTAGATTTCCTATTAATACGAACCCGGATTCCCTACGGTCATTGACCGCACGCATTAACGCAATCAAGAGATTTGTACCATCCGATCTCGATTGGAGGTCTAGATCTCAAGGTCGATATTTTTACTTTTTCAAGAAAAACAAAATCTACTTATGTTTTAACTGTCGGATCTCGATCAGACAGTCGTAGATCCCCTGATGGCAGGGAATCTGAGTTCCATAAATACCAATTCATACCCCATACTCTCCATCAAGTACATCCATCCACACAAAAAGTGGAATTATTATTTGTTAAAGCAGCATCAATAGTCATTTTACAATCGCCTCAGAAAATAGATTTCATCCCTTAAACTTACACGACCAAACTCTTATCACTAATCTAACACCTCATAAACACATTCTTTCTTCCACACAGAGGCAATTGAAACTTGCTGAAAAAACTATTTGTCACACTAAATGTCCATAGTTACTCATGCAATTGCAACTTACTGAAAAAACTATGTCACACTAAATAAATATCCAGCTAGTCAGTTAGAAAAACATTTTTAGTGCATTGTTCATCCAACTGCTACATGGTTTAGTAAAATGAAGTTTTAATAGAATACTAGTACAATATTCACAATAGTTCTAAAACTTTTGAAAAAGCAAACTAAGTTTGACAGCAAAACAATTTTAAACCACAAACCAGAGTTAAATTTTTACTCAAACAAACAGATTGCAATTTGAGAACAAAAGGAAGAACCTAATACACCAACAATTTCATGGATTGAAAATTGCAGCAAAGTATAGCTATATAATTTGCTGAATCCGCCCATTCACAAAAATTCAAGTAGCTTTGAGATAAAAAGGGAAACCATAACAGTAATATACTGATAAGGTAATTGTAGTATAGAACCCACCAGCTTCAAGATCTATTCATAAATTCCACAAGTCAAAACAAAGAATCAATAAGTCTACACAAAACCATTAGTCAAGTCTATTTTCCACCAAACTAACCACAATAGAGGCATATAGACAATCCAAGAATTTTACACTATCATGGTAAGAAAATAAAGAAGAAAATGGGGT